>CAJFCP010025890.1:23533-33939 GCA_904066005.1 Synergus itoensis | reverse complement strand
GTTGTACCTAGTAGGACTATACTTTACCCAAGTTTGAGTTCGATCAGACAAAGTCAAATTTTGAGGGTGGTACACTTGAGGAATAATGCCCCATATATTCTATGTAACTGGTTGAGTTTTTACTTATTAGTCGTGCACGACTGGACAGGCCTTTGATGGTCTGCAGTTTGCAGATCGTCACTTCCAGCAAATGTTTATATAAACATTCGGGAAGGCAATACTCTGGTAGATTGATGGTCCTTGCGAATTTGCAATTAATTGATATGTCTCTGTCAATCCCCATAATTCCTTAGGTTTAAGTTAAATTAAATTTAAATTTACACGCGAATAATATTGTTAAAACACATTATTAATGAAATTGATGAATACGTATTGTCTTATACGATTATTCTGTTGGTTTAATTCATAGCATTAAATGTATGTATATCAAAAAGTAATATTTATATTTCAAATAAGTATGTGTATGGCCACGTGACGGAATTTGTTTATATTATAGTCGAGCACGACTGGACAAGCCTAAAATCTGTCACAAAGGGTGCTGGTGCAAATGAGTAATTATAAGTTAGTCTTGATGTGTATTCGATACGAGAAAAACGTGCTAGGGATTGATCTATCGATTATTGTTCCACAATTGTTATTTTTTTGATAGTTGGTTATTAGAATATAATATCTAATTGTGATAGCGGCATTTTGTTCCTTTTGAGTGTATTCTTTTCATCATAATGGTAAGTAAATATTAAAGTAATATAAACAAGTTATTTATTCAAATATAAAAATTTTAATTTACACATAATGGAATTTTCAGGAATCTATTTACGATAAACATTGTTTTTGTTGTCACGGACATGATGCCAGTGATCCTAGAATCAAAAAAATCGCTAAGGTAATCATGAAATTACCAGTTCCAACATTCCATTCAGGAGAAGAAAATAAGTTTAATAACTTTGAGGTAAGAATTTTCTTTTTGATATAACTTTCTCATTTAAGTAATAACGAGCTCAAACGCGCGCTCCGCGCGCGCATTTACTTTGTTTTTAAATGTTATAATTATATTTATGATATTTTATTTCTTCTTTTCTAACAGATATAATTAATTTTACTTTATATGAGAGCATCATAAATTGTTCTTTTTAATACGATAACACTAATAAAAAGAATACATATTTAAAGTTTTCCGCGTCACACGCCATTTTCGGTGTTTGACCAATAAGGAAAAAGCGTTACGTTACGGATGATCTTTTTATAATAGGATTTTACGTAACCTAAACAAACTTTTTGTTTATAAACTTGATTCTCTTTTGCAGATACCGCCAGTATCACAAACAATACCATTCCCAACATCCAATAAGGATGATAAGGTAAGAATTTGTGACATAAATTTTTCTTTTAAGGGCATGCATTACTTACACTCAGAAAAAAGTTTGTTTGGAATCAAACAAACGTATCATTGCTATAGGGTCAAAGAAAAAATATCTTTTGTGTGTGTGTGTGTGTGTGGCCATGTGACGGAATTTGTATATATGATAGTCGAGCACGACTGGACAGGCCTAAATGTATTTGTCGCAAAGGGTACTGGTGCAAATGAGTAATCATAATTTAGTCTTGATCAGTATTCGATACAAGAAAAACGTAGTAGGTGGGGATGAGCAGTATAGTAGGGGGGTAGCGGACTGGGTATATAAGGCGGCTCGCGAACCACCAGCGGCAGATTTTTCTTTTATAGGTTCCAGGCGATCAGAGAAGAAAATACAAAAAAATATGAAGCTGATCAAGAAAGGTGAGGAAGAGGCTGATGGAAGTGGACAAGAACAGCAGCAGAAGCCTATCCCCAGTCAGGCTGAAGAACAGCTTTTCTCCAGTCAGGATGAAGCGGGGCACAAGGAGCAGGTTGATGGTGATGATACAGTCATCCTCACTTCTGATGATGATTCCATAATCCTTACTTCTGATGATGATTTTTTAAGCATCGATATTGATGAGAATTAAGATATTTACAATAACTTGGAATATTATTTAATTATAATAAATTAAATTATTTAATTTACAGATGGCAGATCTATTTTCTGTTTCGCCTCATTTAGCAAAGCTGCTCTCCCACATTGATCCACCAGTCTCCAGATCAACGAGATCTTCCATGAGAATATCACCACCAACTTTACCAGTGGCGAGAAGATTAGATAGGTATCACTGGAAGAGATCTGCAATACCATCTGAGGATGAGGAGGAGGAGGATCCTTATAATCGTCGACATAAGCGTCAAAATAGATCACGATCTCCACAAAATAAATAAATTTTGAAGACAATATATTTTTTAAATAACTTTTGTAAAAAAAAAACAATAAAAAAAATTATAATTAATTTGTATTTTCTTTCTCTCTATCCCTCTTTTTAGGTTAGAATTGCGCGTGCAATAGAAAGCAGTAGTGGAAATGAACTGTGGATAGTAGGGATGAAGAATGGGTATATAAAGCGGTTCGCGAGATATCAGCGGTAGATTTATTTTCACAAGGGCAGCTGAACAGTTCGAGCAGCAGAATTCCACGACGTAGAAATGGATTTGACGAAGATTAATGCCGTTGGACGTATGGAGACTTTTCTACCAACGAGGCCGCTGTCTCAACTTACTCCAAACGGCCTATATAATGTATCGAAGCTTCGGAGGGTACAAACTAGGTACGGAGTTAAGATCATCGGAGACTTGGATGGTGAATTCTAGGTTTTTTTACTGGCCAGGTTCACAAGGGTCTTCGATGAGGATCCAGATAGCCTAAATATGATGCAAGAAAGTGCTACCTCGGACAAACTACAAATGCTATACATTGGAGGATCATTCAACACCCTTGAATTCAACTTTAAGTAAAAAGATCGAAAGAAAATTTCATCATCTAAGCTTTTAATCAATAAAAAAAGAAATTAAATTTTAAAATTGCTGTTTCTTCCATCCTTCCTCTTCTAGAATTAAGTATAGCATATAGTTTACATATTTTAATTTACTAATTAAGATAAGTTAGGTAATTAAACTAAGTTTAAACTAAAGTTAAAATAAGGTTAAGGCTATTAAATAACTAAATCCACAAAAATTAAGTATATTGAAAGTAATTTATTCAGAAAAATAAAACTTAATTTATTTTTTACAAACAGGATTCACAATTATCATAAAAATCTTTCAACCTAATATTAACATCTAATTCATCAGTAGCCCTAGCAGCATTGGATATATAGAAATTGTTTGGATCACCCAGAAACCAATTTCGGAGTCATTGCATTATTTACAGCACAGTTTGCGTTTCCTAAAGTATGATGTATACATGTACTTAACAAATTTTTAGACTTCAATTTCTGCAATGACGGACAGTTAAATTCCTCCAAATTCTGTACATTAATTACATATTTTTCCAACCATGTCTTATTTTCTAACCCCTTTACGTAGATTGTACGTGCACCTCGCAATGTTTCTTGAAACAGAGATCGTAGTTCTTCATATGATATATCACCAGCAGTCCATTAAATTCCATGGTAGTTTCGTGTGAACCAAGTATTTTCACTCTGATATCGTCCAGGTAGTGAACTCCAGCTGCAGGGTGGCTCAAAGAGATAAACTAAGGGTTGAACTTCTTCTTGAAGGGGGAGAATGGCCAACTCCTTGAAGACAAAGTCGTTGTAGGGATGCTTGAAGCCTTGGACGTCTACGATGAACTCCATATCGCCTGAAAATGATTTTTCTAGCTCTATTCAGCCTTTTTATACCCCCCCCCCCCCATCTCATATTATTTTCTTTACAGCGCCACTGATGGGTTTATATTGAACTATTCGATCATGAATAATTAAACAATAGGCTGCTGTATAGGCGGGAAAATTATTACTTGATTCAAATTCTAATCTTACATCGACTAAAGTCTGTTTTAAGAACTCATTTTGTTTTGAACAATCAATTACAATGAGTGGAACACGCTCCTTGAATAAATTCTTCTTTAATAGAGGTTTAGACTCTTTCCCATAATATGAATTTTGGAAACTAGCATACATATCATATAATAATGCAAATTGATTCTGATCAAAGTTTAAATTTAAATTACCATACGGGTAATATTGAGAATTCAAAAAGAGTTTAACGTTTGTAATGTTACAGTGGCCAAAGAAATTTGCATATCTTTTCAGCTGATCTTTTCGACCTGTTTGGAATCCTAGTATAACATATCGTGGTTTTTCTAACTGCGTTGCAGTTTTCACTTGCCACACATGTTTCTGAGTAGCAGGAATTAATGGATATTCATACATATCCCATGATCGAAAACTCATTGAAATAAGAGGATCTTTTTCAATAAATTTCAGCAGTTGTATCTTGTGACGATCTGATGGTAGTAAATAGGGAACCATCCACTCCACTTTATGAAGTAGAATTTTGAATTCTTCAGCATCTCCTTGCCCTGGTTGAATAATAGCATTAATGTCTGTACGTGATCTTGTTAAGATAAGTTCATGTTTAGCATTCACAATGACCTTTCGATAATCTTCTGCAAACCCTAAAATCATGTTGAGTGGTATATTTACATCAAAGTATCCAGCTTCATTTGTCATTCTATTAGCATTCCCATCTATTGCAAGCCAGCCTGCATTTTCAGCAGAATTTGCTTGATTAGGAGTTAGAGAAATGCATCCTTTCATTGAACTAGTATGTCCAACACTTTTGCATCGGTCAATTTCAATACCATTCAATTCGTAGCGAATTTCATCAAATAAAAAGCAAACTGAATTAACAATCAAATTTGTAGTTGTCACAGCTGTAATTACATCATTTTTTAACTAGTCTTCCATGTACATGCAATGAGCTTTTACTTGGAAGAATGCATAAATCTTAATGCTGAACAGCAATTCGAATTTCGTCACTGTTGTTAAATGATGATGAAGCGTAAGGCTGATGAGCATGAATCTCATACATAGTGAGCTAGAGATTCATCATAATTAACTGGAGCTTGAATATTCAGTACTTCTTCCATATTTATAACAGCGACAGGTAAAAAATATATAAATTAATGGTCGCTTCTTCTTCTTTTTCTTCTTCTTTTGTTTTCTTGTACAACCTTGAGGCCTAATTACTTCAGGAAGAGCGCGTTCTGAGATGTTAGTCTCTTGCGAA
Organism: Synergus itoensis; assembly: GCA_904066005.1. Taxonomy (NCBI): domain Eukaryota; kingdom Metazoa; phylum Arthropoda; class Insecta; order Hymenoptera; family Cynipidae; genus Synergus; species Synergus itoensis. The sequence goes on along the minus strand of CAJFCP010025890.1, from coordinate 28,802 downwards.
CTGTTTGAAGACTGATTGGTTTCTGACATGGTGGTTTACTTATATAACTTCCACCCACTTTGCGATTATAAACAACACCCATTACGTTGACTTTACGTGTAATCGGATTGTTATAGTTTCTCCTCGAAAATTCACAAAGTTTCCGTCTTGATCAACAATGCGGAGTTGAATATGATGTATTGTCTTCACGGCGATCGGAAGGTAAATGACATGTGATGGCACTTCAACGATCTTATATCCAGGTGGAACTATTGGGAAGAATTCATGAATCATGTGGACTTTATGATTGTTAATGTACGCTCCTGTTGTAATGTTACACTCATCTCTGAGAGCGTTTACTTTGAGAATGGCTACTGGTAAATCTGATGTATGATTCTTATTTGCTTCAAGAATACGTGATGTAAATCCCAAAAGTTGACCAATAGAATCCTTTGGCTTAAAATTAACTTCAAGATTACTCTTGATTTCACTACGTAACGTATTGTTGTTAGGTCTAATAATTATTATTATATCTTTAGTTTCCAAATTCTTTTGTACATATTTTTCAATATCTTCGATTTCATAGCTACCTGGAGGTATAGTTACCACCTCATCACTAATATAAAATTTATTCTTTCCTACATCAACGTTCGGAATTGAATTGAAAGTGAGTAATTCAACCAGACCTAGAGCATAATTTTTGTTTGGTGAGAGCTCTATTGGTGGAAAATATTCTGCTTCTGTATACTGATTCCATGCAAGCAATTACTTGCACTTATATAGACTATATTAACCCTTTACTTTAAGTTGTCCACATAGAAATTTAAAACATAAATGACCACACTGAAATGTATCATAATCTTGATATCTATCATGATTATATTTTATGATGCTACCAACACCAAGGTACTTGACAAGTTCTGAGGGTGGTTGAAGGTTACCAAAACTGTCAAAGTACATTATTTCATTACCATTCTTTTTAAATGCTACCCAATGAGTGCCAGGGCCGTCTCGATCATCAAGATTAATAACGGCAGACTCCAGAAAAATATGGAATCTTTAGAGTCTTGGCATAATTGAGTATATCAAAATCAGTTAGGGCACGATGTGGTAGCTTCACTGCAAGTTTTTTGACTTACATTTTTTCGTTTTAGATTTAAGACTTTGACCTTTAGGATGGGGATTGAGATAAAGCCCTAAACCTTGTCGATAGGGTTTCAAGTATAGCCCTTTTCCAACAGCTAACTCCTTCATTGTTCTATTATGACGTTCAGTTTCTTGAAGTTGCTGTTTGGCTGTATTGGAATCATTTACAGCTTTTGCTACACCAGCTGCTCCACCTGTAAGTGCTCCAAGTGCGCTGAGTCCAGCGAAAATTGGAATTAGTGGCAAAATACCACCAACTTTTGATGGTAAAGGTAGAATACGAGGTGCTCTGACCTTATCTCTACCTCCAGCCTTTCTAACAGCTTTTCGAGCGCCCTCAACAGCAGCTTTGATGGTGACTTGAGCATCGTTACTAAAGATCATGGATTTCTTAACAGCATCCACAATCTTTCTCAGTACTACTCGTTTCTTTGATTTCAGCTTCTTTTTATTCTCCTTCCTCAATCCCATTCCAAGTTTTGATTTAGCTTTCATGATGTTAGTTATAGCTAATGCAGCTGCTCTTTTTCCAATACCAGAATTTTTAGACAAAACACGTTGCCACGCTTTTTCAGCTAATGTTCTATCTGCAGCGTTGCTTGCTTCAATATTCTCTCGATTTTTCGAGTAGGCAATATCGTGCTCCCTACAAGCAGCGTCCAGTGGATTTATACCTGGATCACCTCTATCTAATTGCTTAGCCAGCTTAGTACCAGGACCACAATACTGGTATCCTGGTAAATGTAACTCGAAAGGTAACTTATTAATAATACTATTAATAAGGCCTTTACCGCGTTGTTTCTAACTTTTTTTCTCCTGTGTACAAGCATTCCTTATTCTATGAAGATTAGTGTTAGACTAACTGTCAGACTATATAAGTACTGTATTTATAGTTTTTGTGGTAGTCAAGATCAAGATGCGGTTCGAGAAACAACCAATCAAACTTCCGGTTGCAAATATAGATACTCTAGTTCAGCCTAAGCTGAAAAGGGTGAAACGTCACGGTAGTCTACTCTCAGATAGTATTCGTGCAATTTTTTGTGGACCATCAAATTGTGGTAAAACAAATGCACTGCTTTCTCTAATTTTACATCCAAATGGTCTCAGATTTGAAAATATTTATCTCTACTCAAAATCTCTACATCAACCCAAGTATAAATTCTTGGAAAAAGTACTAAAAAATGTGGATGGTGTAGAGTATTTTCCATTTAGTGAACATGAACAAGTAGTTTCACCTGATAAAGCTAAGCCCAATTCTATCTTTATATTTGATGACATTGCTTGTGAGAAGCAAGACAATGTTAGAGCCTTCTTTTGCACGGGTAGACATGTCAGTGTTAATTTAATAGTTCTTTTTCGACAAGATGATAAAAATCTCAAACATGTGTATGAAGATCATGTAAATACTGATATGACATACAATAAGTTTAGAGATTTATGCTCAGCATGTTGGAATGAAGATAAATATGGATTTTTAGTTATCGATAAAGATAGTAATTTAAATCAAGGTAGATATAGAAGAGGATTCGATTGTTTCATTATTCTATAAATATAAGAGTTTGATTGAGAATAAATTTAGTTTAATCTGAGACATTGAGACATAAACATGTTTCGAAAGGAAAGAGATGTACTCAGTCAAATAGCGAAAGCTAGCGATGCAATTAGACGTAAACATCGTATGCTAAAGATGGGTAAAGATGCCACAGAAAGTCTTTTGAGTGAGACTTTTAAACCTCTAGTTACACCACTGCAAAAATTAGTAGATGTGTCTGATGTAACTATAAATAAAAATAAATTTCTTACAAATAAAATTGAAAAGGAAGAAGATAATGATAATTTTTCTTTCTCGACTGCTATTGCTGATGATGAAGATGAAGAATATGATACTTCTCATGATACAACTGTGATTGAGAAAAGTTTTGAGAAAAGTTTTGAAGAAGAAAATGTTCAGCCTACTGAAAATTATGACAAGTTAACTAATAAATTTCTCTTCTTACTGAATAAGAATAGGAAACAATATTTGGATACAGTATATGGTGTTCGTAAACTTAGTGATGGATCGTTTATGATTGGTGACACACCTATAAGTTTTGAAGGTCAATACGTCAATGTTGGTAATAAGAGTTATGTAAAAAGCAATGGTTTGTTTGAACTTTTGTTCAAACAAAAACCTATTGAAGCATTCATCAGCGCAGATGATCTAGACAAATATAAAGAAATTCTTATTGATACTAATGCTCATAAGAAAAACTATAGTTCATCCGAACCCATACGTATTGATAAAAGTTTCAAATTTAAGAATATAATTCAAAAACTCTTTCCCCACAAAGAATCATTAAAAGAACGACGATCAAGCAAAAGAGGAAGTTCATTAAAAAATAAACGAAAAAAGTACTCCTTACCCCAATTTATGATGGTACCAGAAAATCAAAAGCCTGACTACATTTATTGGGATGATACTAATGAACTAGTTGACCGCCTTCGTCTGCTCATGGCATCTCAATCAGCGGGAAATCCAAGTCATAATAATGAAATAATGTCCATTATTGAGGAATTGCGTGAAGCTGAAATCATATATTAAGAGAGTACAACTGATTATAACTTCAGTATCAAAATGAGCATTGACGTGTTTGGACGTCCACTGAAACGGACTTCATTATCATCAAGTCGTGGACCTCCTGGTATTGGTTTTAATATTACCTCAAAAGGTAATTTCGACATCAATAAGAAAAGACTTTGTAACGTTGAAGACGCTGAAGAGCAATACGACGCAGTTAATTTAAGACTTGTACAACGTATTGTTCAAAGCGAGATCCGAACTCTGTATCAAGTTACGGCATCTATACGTAACGAAATTGATAATATTAATATTTTGATGCGAAATCTTGAAGAATCAATAAACGAGAAAATTAAAAATCTTCAAATTGATACTCAAAAAGAAGAGGTATCATTTTACAACACAGAGCTTATTGATAATACATACGCTCGATTGAATAAACTAGAAAATGGACGCAAAGAAAGTGACAGTAGTCACAGAGTTGCATAAACCAGCAAGAAAAAATTATTCACGTCGTCATGTGATAATGCGTGGTATAGATGAGACTTGGCAAGCTAATTTAGTTGAAATGATTCCATATTCTCGAGAGAATAAGGGTTTCAAATACTTGCTTACAGTGATAGATATATTTTCCAAATATGCCTGGGCTGTTCCTACCAAGAGTAAAAGTGGAAAAGATGTTACTCAAGCCATGAAATCTATACTTGTGCAAGGACGAGTACCAAAAAATTTACATACTGATCAAGGCAAAGAGTTTTGCAACACACAATTTAAGACGCTAATGCAGCAGCATAACATAAAACTATACTCAACTTATAGTCATCTAAAAGCATCAATTGTTGAACGATTCAATCGTACACTCAAGAATTTAATGTGGCCGCAATTCAGTTTGCAAGGTGATTATAAATGGATAGACATCTTACCTACCCTCGTTTCCAAATATAACAATAAAAAACATCGAACTATTGGTATGAAACCTAAAGATGTTAAACCTAAGGATGAAGGGGAACTTTTGCAACGCTTCTCCAAACAAAGAAAAATTCCTTCAAGAAAAACAAAGTTCCAAGTTGGTGATAAAGTTCGAATCAGCAAGTATAAGAACGTTTTTGAGAAAGGATATACACCAAATTGGACAACAGAAATATTTACTGTGGACCAAGTGATGCCTACCAAACTAGTGACATACAAGTTGAAAGACTATCAGGATCAACCGGTAGCTGGAGGATTTTATCAACAGGAACTTTTGAAAGTTAAATATCCAGACTTTTATCTTGTAGAGAAGGTCCTGAAGAGACGTGGAAATAAAACTTATGTCAAATGGCTAGGCTTTGACAGTTCACACAATAGTTGGATAGAAAACTCAGATCTTTAATGAAATTAATAAGCTAACATTAAAGTATAGTTAAAGTATAGTTAAGTTAACGTTAAAGTAATGTTAAAGTATAGTTAACTTAACGTTAAAGTATAGTTAAAATAACGTTAAAGTATTGTTAAATTAACGTTAAAACATAGTTAAGTTAAAGTTAATTTAACGTTAAAGTATAGTTAAATCAACGTTAAAGTATAGTTAAATTAACGTTAAAGCAT
>CAJFCP010025890.1:6586-18533 GCA_904066005.1 Synergus itoensis | reverse complement strand
CAAAAAAGTATACATACCTGTAGCAGAAAAATAATCACCCCCCCCCCCCTTCCCCTGTCCCAAAAAATCACTCCCCCCGACTGCTCTACGACACTACCGTTCACCCCCTCTACTTATGCTACGACGAGTGGTGTTGATATAGTAAGACATTTGGCGCAAAAAATTCAAATAAATTTACTCGGTCGGTTTGGCGGGAAAAATTCAAACTGTTCACCCCCTCTACTCATACTACGATAAGTGAGACATTTGGCGTAAAAAATTAAAATAAATTTACTCGGTCGGTTTGGCGAGAAAAATTCAAACCTTTCACCCCCTCGACTCATACTACGATAAGTGAAGACACTTAGGGCAAAAAATTCAAATAAATTAAAGTGACATGGTCGGAATCTACTTTACCGACCGAGATAAATTACCGACTCCGTTTGCTCGGTGGGTAAGTGGGCCAGAACCGGCATAGCTCTATACTATATCATATATATCTATACTCTATCATACTACTATCGATTCGTCTCGACAAAAATAATTTTCATTTTCCTTACGTCAACTCAAAATTTTGATTATTTGAGAACACATAGCGAAAAATTAATTTTTCAAAATTATAAATAACGATAACTTTCTTATTTTTCAATGAAATGCATCAATCTTATAGGTCAATCGATTCGTCTCGACATAAGGAATCTATTTTCTCCTGACATCTGCTTTAAATTTTGATTATTTGAAAAGTTATAGTCGAAAAATGAATTTCACTAAAATTATAAAAGTACATAAAACTTGTAAAATAAAATATTTTGTTAAACCTTTGTAAGAAATTCAACTAGGTACATAGTGGAATATGTGTGCTAAATTTCATTAATTTATCTCTACGTGTTTTCAAGATATTGCAGGATTATACATACATACATCCGGATAATTTTTCAGAACATCATACACTGAGAAAAAAATTTTTTAGATCCAAAGAAATGCATTTCTTTGGCTCCATTGCTTTCAGTCAAAGGAATTATTTACGTGATTTTATTGAATTTTGTTTACAGTCAGAAAAATCGTCCATTGAGTCAAAGAAATAATTTCTTTGGGCTCCATTTCTTTGATACAAAGAAATATTTCTTTACTTCGATGTTATCGAAACTTTGAATTAAAAACTATGCTTTGTAAATTTAACAATTGACTATTGCCTGGGTCAAGTATTATGGTTTCTTTGATTCAAAGAAATATTTTTAAAACTTAAGGAGATATTATTTAATTCAAAAAAACATTTATTTCATATAGTGGAGTTGGTACTCTTGTTTCAATAAAACAGTTCATTGATCAAATGAAGCAATTTGTTTACTTAAGTATTAATTTATTTACTTCAAAGAAATGTTGCTTTTGATGGATAAAGTGGAGTGATTCAAATCAAAGAAATATTCAGAAAACTGAAGGGAATATTATTTGAGTCAAAGAAATATTTATTTCACATAGTGGATGTGGTATTATTGATTCAATTAAGTAATTTGTTTACTTAATTACAAAAAAAAATTTTTCTATCTCATCTCTAAACATTTCTTAATCTCTAAATTCCAAAATTTAAAGTCAAAATTTAACTCTAAATTTGCAATTTATAGTAAAATAATGTATCATTACTAAAGAATAATAGATTTTTTTTGATTATTTTCAAGGGCAATATACTTGTACCAGTTAAACTATATAATTATGTAAAATGAATTCAAAAGACTTTAATTTCAATTCAATTAAAAAATTGCAAGTGTTAAATAAAAATGTTATGATTGACGGTCGGGAAAAGTTTTTTCAAACCGCAAATGACCCGGAATTACCATATAATAATTCCAAAGTTAATAATTTTTTATAATAGTTAAAAATATCTATTTTTAAAAAAACTGACGAATTTCTAAAATAGGTGAAAAACAATGAATAAACAACGACTTATGATGACTGAGTATACTCGTAAATAATTTTGCCTATAACTTTTACTCTGATAATTTAACATGTATTGCAGTAGAAATTTGAATACTTACGTGCCTTCGAAAGTTTTCAAAGTCTCGAAAACTTTTCCACTGAACTCTTCCATAACAAAAACATCCTTCTTTCGTGGCTCCAATTTTAGACAGTCCTTTTCTGTAATCCAGACTGGATTTGTATCCAATTCTTCACATTTCTAGGACAAAAAAATGACTTTACATTTCCATAAAAGAAGGTAAAATTTGTCCCTTCCCGTTCTTGTCAAATGTCGATGTTTTGTTGCCCTCTGAACCCGAAAAAAATGTTTTTACGAATGTGTCTGTCTGTAGATCTGTCTGTGCAAATACTAACTAAAATTTTAAGCCAAACAACGCACGATATGAAAAAAAGTCAAGAGGGGAAAAACGTGATTTTTGGTAGGAAGTACAGTTTGTTTTTTATATACGAAAATTAGTTTCAGAATATTTTAAATCTAATTTTTGAGTCAAACAACGTGAGATAATAAAAGATGTCAAAAGACTAGAATTGGTGTTTTTAATAGTTCAAATAAAATTGCTGTTTTTTACATTTTTACATTCTCATCAGAGAGAATATATTGTATTTGTGTAAAATTTGATCCCCCCATTTTTTGTTAAATGTCCAAGTTTTGTGACCCTCTGAACCCGAAAAATATGTTCTTACAAAAGTGTCTGTCTGTAGATTTTTGATTTGTGAGCACGATAACTTTCGAAAGAATTGACGGATTAGATTGGCCTTTGGTATACTCCTTTAGTGACCTAAAATGAAGGTCGAGTTTGTTAGCTAGCCATTTTGGACAAAAATTAAAAAATTTGCATCATTTTGAAAATTTTTTAAATAAATTTTTACATTCTCATCAGAGAATGTATTAAATTTGTGTAAAATTTGACCCCCCATTTTTTGTCAAATGTCCAGGTTTTGTGACCCCCTGAACCTGAAAAACATGTTTTTACCAATGTATCTGTCTGTTTGTAGATTTTTAGTTTGTGAGCACGATAAGTTTCGAAAGAATTTACCGATTGGATTGGCCTTTGGTATACTCTTTTATTGTCCTAAAATGAAGGTCAAGTTCGTTAGCCAGCCAGTTTGGACAAAAATTAATAAACGTGGATCATTTTGAAAATTTTTGAAATCAACTTTTTTTTTTAATTTACAAATTCTATTTACGAATATTCGTAGGACTTAAATAGTTGAACAATTTATCATTAAGACTTTTTTCGATAAAACAAAAATTGTCAGACTTATAACATTTTTAAAATTAAAAAATCTGCCCGCTTCGCGGGCACATTCTCATCGCGCGCTTCGCGCGCTTGTGCCCTGCAGAAAGCTTGCACTTTACAGGACGCTTGTACCTATATGTTTTTTTTAAATTACTTTAAATTTAAATTAAATTAAATTAAATTAAATTACAGCTTTGAATGCAAAAGAAAACCAATTTACTTAAGGTTCTATCGACCTTAAGGAGCACATTCTCATCAGGGCACTCGCGCTTTGCGCTCGATATTTGATTTAAACCTCGTGCTTCGCGCTCGGCTCTGTTTAACAATATTTTTCATGATTAAAACGAAAACTACTGATCCTATCAAAAAATGTTCAATGGAAAATTTCTAGATCTTTTTAAGACCAATAATTATGTTTCTTATCATTTTCTTTGCATCTCGCGTTATTTGGCTCAAAATTTGAATTTTCGATTTTTTAAGGAAATTCAAAAAGTTGTTATGCCTATCCTATAGGGAGTTCAAAAAGAAACATTTTTCATCTTTAGACTTTTTTTTTCATATAGTGCGTTGTTTGGCTTCTAATTTAAGTTTAATTTCATTTTTTTGGATTTTCAAAATGTTATAAGTTTTTCAATTTTTTTTTTATCCAAAAAAGTTATTAGGAAAAATTGTTCGACTTTTTGAGTACTACGAATATCCGTACATAGAATTTTTAAATTACAAAAAAAGTAGTATAAAAAATTTTCAAAATGCTCCAACTTTTTGAATTTTTATCCAAAATGGCTGGCCAACGAACTTGACCTTCATTTTAGGACACTCAAAGAGTATACCAAAGGCTAATCCAATCTGTCAATTCTTTCGAAAGTTATCGTGCTCACAAACTAAAAATCTACAGACACACAGACAGACAGACACATTCGTAAAAACATGTTTTTCGGGTTCAGGGGGTCCCAAAACGTGGACATTTACAAAAACGGGGGGGGGTCAAATTTTACACAAATCTAATACCTTCTCTGATGAGAATGTAAAAAAAAACTAGGGGTGCCATTGTGAGCACATTCTCATCACACTTCGCGCGCTTGCATTCGCTTACGAACCTTCATCGCTGCTATATACTTTTATTTAAATTTCTTTATTTTCAAATGAAGAAGAAAACTAATTTACTTAAGGTTCTATTGACCTTAAGGAACACATTCTCATCAGTGCACATGCACTTCGCGCTCGATATTTAAACCTTCTTTAAAAATATAAAATTCAAATTTTTAGCCAAGTAACGCGTATCACGTTATTTGGCTAAAAATATTAAATTTTAGAATTTTTCAAGAAAATTCAAAAAGTGGTTATACCAGTCTTATAGGACGTTCAAAAAGGAACATTTTTCATCTTTTAACTTTTTTTCATAGCGTGTGTTATTTAGCTTAAAATTTTAATTTTCTTTATTTTTTTTTGAATTTTCAAAATGTTATAAGTCTGACAATTTTTGTTCTATCGAAAAAAGTCATAATGATAAATTGTTCGACTATTTAAGTACTACGAATATCCTTAAACAGAATTTTTAAATTAAAAAAAAAGTGATATCAAAAATTTTCAAAATGCTCCAACTTTTTGAATTTTTATCCAAAATGGCTAGCCAACGAACTTGACCTTCATTTTAGGACACTAAAAGAGTATACCAAAGGCCAATCAAATCGATCAATTCTTTCAAAAGTTATCGTGCTCACAAGAAAAAATCTACAGACAGACAGACAGACAGACAGACAGACACATTCGTAAAAACATGTTTTTCGGGTTCAGGGGGTCACAAAACGTCGACATTTGACAAAAAATGGGAGGGTCAAATTTTACACAAAACTAATACATTCTCTGATGAGAATGTAACTAGGGGTGCCATTGTAAGCACATTCTCATCACACTTCGTACGCTTGCATTCGCTTACCAACCTTCATCGCTGCTTTATACTTTTATGTAAATTACTTTATTTTCAAATGAAAAAGAAAACTAATTTACTTAAGGTTCTATCGACCTTAAGGAACACATTCTCATCAGTGCACATGCGCTTCGCGCTCGATATTTAAGCTTTCTTTAAAAATATAAAATTCAAATTTTTAACCAAATAACGCGTATCTCACGTTATTTGGTTTAAAATTTGAAATTTTTCAAGAAAATTCAAAAAGTGGTTATACCAGTCTTGTAGGGCTTTCAAAAAGGAACATTTATCATCTCTTAACTTTCTTTCATAGCGTATTTTATTAAGGGCGTTGGATAAAGAGAACTTAGAAACTTTTCGGGTGCCCCCCCAATATCATTACGGCCCTGTCCCCATATTTATTTTCGAAAGTATATTTATTGCGATTATGCAGGTGAAATAAAACGCAGTTAGCACCTTTAATATAAAATAAGAAGTTCCTTTATTACAGGGAAAAATCTATTTCGTTAAAATAAGACACATAGCAGTTGGACGCGAGCAAGAGCTAGACTGATAACATAATACACACATACATACGTGTTAGTTCAAGGCGCTGCCGTCTGGCTGATTTCTTAACTATAAAAATATTACATGTTTTCAGCCCATTCGGTACAGAAGTTAATTATCCCTCGCCGGTAACACGAAAGGAATACATTATTTCAACAATATTGTAGAATAAATAAACAAAACTCACCAAGTGTCCGCGGTCTAATGGAGTCTTATAATCCATCTAATGATAAATATATCGCGTTTTTTATGAGAAAATGTATATAATGATGCAAAATATACATTTTCTGAAACATTGACACTAACACTGATGAACACCAAGCAGTGACAAATGTCGAGAAAAGAGATGGCGAGTGTGAAACACACGACTTCAATGATTTTTTCAGACACAACACAGGCACTAAATAAAAAAAAAAACGCGTTGTAAAAAATGTTTGAAGGAAATAATGTTTATTATTCCGATGCGAATTTCACGACCTGATGCGAAAAAAGGAAGAATGGTACTTATAAAATTTTCGTGAACTAGACGACGAAAGATGACAGATGATAAGTCGATTTAGCAGCGCGCTCAGGAGGCGATAGCGGTCATTGTTTGTACTGAAATTATTAGTAGAAAATTTCGGTCGGTAATTTATCCTTTTTCGTCAAATGTAACTATTTTATAATATACAAAAGTATTATATTATAAATCTACACACATCGGAATATAAATAAAATCAATATAAAGAGTAAAAATTTTCGTCATAAGGATGCTTGCTAAAATTATTTATCCAGAAATACTAAGATATTTATTATTATTTATAAAGTTATTTACTAAGTTCACAAGTTTGAATTTCGCACTGCTAAATCGACTGTCCTCCTACCTCATCATCTGTCATCTTTCGTCGTTTAGTTCACAAAAATTTTATAAGTACCATTCTTCCTTTTTTCGCATCGGGTCGTGAAATTCGCATTGGAATAATAAAGTTTATTTCCTTCAAAAATTTTTTACAACGCGTTTTTTTTATTTAGTGCCTGTGTTGTGTCTGTAAAAAATTATTGAAGTCGTGTGTTTCATACTCGCCATCTCTTTTTCTCGGCATTTGTCACTGCTTGGTGTTCATCAGTGTTAGTGTCAATGTTTCAGAAAATGTATATTTTGCATCATTATATACATTTTCTCATAAAAAACGCGATATATTTATCATTAGATGGATTATAAGACTCCATTAGCCTGCGGACACTTGGTGAATTTTGTTTATTTATCCTACAATATACTTTCGAAAATAAATATGGGGACAGGGACGTAATGATATTGGGGGGGCACCCGAAAAGTTTCTAAGTTCTTTTTATCCAACGCCCTTAAGCTTAAAATTTTAATTTTCTTTATTTTTTTTTTCAATTTACGAAATGTTATAAGTCTGACAATTTTTGTTTTATCGAAAAAAGTAATAATAATAAATTGTTCAGCTATTTAAGTACTACGAATATCCGTAAATAGAATTTGTAAAGTTAAAAAAAAAATTGATTTCAAAAATTTTCAAAAAGATCTAAATTTTTTAATTTTTATCCAAAATGACAGGCTAACGAACTTGACCTTCATTTTAGGACACTAAAAGAGTATACCAAAGGCCAATCAAATCGGTCAATTCTTTCGAAAGTTATCGTGCTCACAAAATAAAACCTACAGACAGACAGACATTGGTTTTATATTGTTTTTACATTGGTAAAAACATGTTTTTCGGGTTCAGGGGGTCACAAAATGTGGACATTTGACAAAAAATGGGGAGGTCAAATTTTACACAAAACTAATACATTCTCTGATGAGAATGTGAAAAAGAAAAGTAAAATTTTAAGCTAAATAACGCACGCTATGAAAAAAAGTTAAGAGATAAAAAATGTTCCTTTGTGAACGTTCTACAAGACTGGTATAAAAACTTTTTGAATTTTCTTGAAAAATCGAAAATTCAAATTTTGAGCCAAATAACGCGAGATACAGAGATCATGAATCAGAACATAATTATTGATCTTAAAATGATCTACGAATTCTCTCTGGATAATATTTTGATAGGATGAGCAGTTTTTGTTTTAATCGTGAAAAAACAAATCTACAGACTAATAGGCAGACAGACACATTGGTAAAAACATGCTTTTAATACAGGTTTTAATAAAATATCTAGCGCGAAGCGCAAATGCCCTGATGAGAATGTGTTCCTTAAGGTCGATAGAACCTTAAGTAAATTAGTGTTCTTCATTTGAAACTAAAGTAATTTCAATAAAAGTATATAGCAGCGATGAAGGTTGGTAAGCGAATGCAAGCAAACATTAAAATTTTAAAATCCAATCATACCTGAATTTCGGGCTATTTTCGGGCTCTTGAAATACCGAAAAAACAAATTCGAGAAAACAACCCTTATCATTGATAATATACCCTCAATTTTGAAAAATAACTTTTCGACAAAACAAACCAAACAATAATTTCGGACTATTTTCGGGCTCTTGAAATACCCGAAAACAAAATTATAAAAAGCAACCCCTATCATAGAAAACCTACCCTCCATTTTGAAAAATAGTTTTTGAACAAAAAAAAAATACACAAGAATTGTGGGCTATTTTTGGGCTCTTGAAATAACCGAAAACGCGAAAACCAATTTCCAAAAAACAACCCCTATCATTGGAAACCTACCCTTAGTTTTGAAAAATAATTTTTGAACAAAACAAACTACTTTTTGATAAAACTTCTACATTTTCTGGTGTCTTGAGAAAGTTTATGTCTCAAAATTGGTAAAAAAGTGAAATTTCTTAAAATACCAATTCACCTCTTGAAACCTCTTTAAATTTCGTCAAATACATTAAAATCCCTTAATGGTGTTAAAAGTCACATAAGATCTCATAAAATCCCTTGAAATTCTGTAAAAGTCATTAAAAACACTTAATATACCACAAAATATTGTCAAATCCCTTAAAATTACTTAAAGTCGTACGAAATATCGTAAAATTTCATAATGTTGTCGGAAAATCCCATATACATAGTCTCGTAAAATTCTTTTATACACTTGAAAATCCCAATAAATTACACATAATTCCTTGAAATTCCTTAAATGATATTAAATATCGTTACAACCTTTAAAATTCCATTGCATAGTATTTCTTTACTTTGGAGTTGAATTGTATTTTATAGTTAAATTGTAATCATTCAAAATTAAAAGAGACTGAATTTATTTCAAATAGATATATTTTTTCTTTTCAGAGGAAATAAGGCGACACGTATTTTACCGATTTCAAGAGAAGAATTTGTTGCAAAGATATGAGTATTTTAACTTTGAAACGAGAGAAATTAATAACGTTTCCTTTTTCGAAATTTGTTTTTGGGTATTTCAAGAGCCCGAGAATAGCCCGAAATTATTGTGTACTTTTTTGGGCCAAAAATTATTTTTCAAAATGCAGAGTAGGTTTTCAATGATAGGGGTTGTCTTTTTGGAATTTGATTTTCGCGTTTTCGGTTACTTCAAGAGCCCGAAAATAGCCCGAAATTCTTGTGTAGTTTGTTTTGTCGAAAAATTATTTTTCAAAATTGAGGGTAGGTTATCAATTATAAGGGTTGCTTTTTCAAATTTTTTTTTCGGGTATTTCAAGAGCCCGAAAATAGCCCGAAATTCACGTATGATTGGATTTTAAAATTTTAATGTTTTTATGTACTGGAGGTGCTAGCTGCTCGGGCAGTCAGCACCTCCACAAGCGCGCAACACGAAGCGCAACTTGTGATGAGAATGTGCTCACAATGGCACTCATAGTTTTTTTTTAATTTACAAATTCTATTTACGGATATACGTAGTACTTAAATAGTCGAACAAATTACACAGGCACACAAAAAAAAAAAGGTCTGTACCAAGAACCGAACCTATATATTCGTATGTATTTTGACGCGCTGAATCCGAATCCGGAGTCCATTTTGCTCCATCACGTCAAATTTAAGGGCATTTGAAGGTCAAATCGACAAAAAAATAATCAAATTGATTCAAATTAATATTTCTATATATTTCTTGGGTTGTTGAATCCAAATCCGATGTCCGTTTGATCCGAAAAGGTCAAATTGAAGGTCATTTTGAAGGTTAAATGTTAAAAAAAATGTTAAATGTTAAAAAAAGTTGGATGCATATCTAGACGTAAAATTTCCCGTTCTTTCAGAATCTGCAGTCAAAAATTCACTTTTAGCAGAATATACACATTTAACCTTGAAATGACCTTCAATTTGACCTTGTCGGATAAAACGGACATCGGATTTAGATTCAACGACCCCAAAAATATATAGGAATAATAATTTGAATCGATTTGACCATTTTTCCAGGATTTTACCTTGAAATGACCTTCAACCTGACCTGATGGAGACAAACGGACACCGGATTCGGATTCAGCGACCCCAAAAATATAAAGATATGCTAGTCTGGTTCCGGGAACAGGACCTTTGTTTTTTTTTGTATGCCTGTGTAATCAGGTTGAAGGTCATTTCAAGGTCTAATCCTGGAAAAATGGTCAAATCGACTCAAATGATTATTCCAATATATTTTTGGGGTCGTTGAATCCAAATACGATGCTCGTTTTATCCGACAAGGTCAATTTTAAGGTTATTTTAAGGTTAAATGTGTTTATTCTGCTAAAAGTGAATTTTTGACTGCAGATTCTGAAAGAACCGGGAATTTTACTTCTAGATATGTATTCAATTTTTCGGATCCAAACGGATCAAACGGACATCGGATTTGGATTCAACGACCCCAAAAATATATAGGAATAATAATTTGAATCGATTTGACTATTTTTCCAGGATTTTACCTTGAAATGACCTTCAACCTGACCTGATGGAGACAAAGGGACACGGGATTCGGATTCAGTGCGTCAAAATACATACGAATATATAGGTCCGGTTCTTGGTACAGACCACTTTTTTTTTTGTGTGCCTGTGTTATCATTATGACTTTTTTCGATAAAACAAAAATTGTCAGACTTAAAACATTTCGAAAATTCAAAAGAAAAAAAAAAAAAGAAAAGTAAAATTTTAACCACTAAAGACATTGAAATCGGTCGAGTATTTTCGGAGATTAACTGTCCGCCATTTGAAAAAAAGTAGTTTCGAGAAAAACGCGTTTAGAGTTATTACTCGTTATGTGCACGCTCTGGAAGCGCGTGCACACTTTCATGAATTTCACTTTGTTAGAATTCGAATTTTTGGAAAAAAATTTTTGGGGGTGATTTTTAAAAGTATAAGGATTGAGAAAATGCAAAAAAATCGATTTCTTTAAATTTACAAGGTGGTCACCTACCTTAAGCTAAATAACGCACACCATGAAAAAAAGTTAAGAGATAAAAAATGTTCCTTTGTGAACGTTCTACAAGACTGGTATAACAACTTTTTGAATTTTCTTGAAAAATCGAAAATTCAAATTTTGAGCCAAATAACGCGTGATACACAAAAAATTATAAAAACATAATTATTGGCTTTAAAAGACCTACAAATTTTCCCTTAACAATTTTTTGATAGAATAAGCAGTTTACAATTTAATCGTAAAAAATATTGTTAAAAAGAGCCGAGCGCGAAGCGCAAAGTTTGATTATGGTTGACATCAAATATCGATCGCGAAGCGCCAATTCTCTGATGAGAATGTAGTCCTCAAGGTAGATAGAACCTTAAGTAAATTAGTTTTCTTCTTCATTTAAATCTAAAGTAATTAAAATAAAAGTATATAGCATCAATAAAGGTTGGTGAACGAGTGCAAGCGTCCCGAAGGATGCAAAAGCGCGACGTCTGATGAGAATGTGCTCGCGAAGCTAGCCGATTTTTTTTGTGGCCAATATTAAGGGCATGTAATACTTCACCATAAGAGCAAATTAGTTAAACCAATTATACGTTCATAATAATAAATATTTTTAGCTAATAAGAGTCAATAAAGACTAAAGAGTAAAATAAATAGTCTAACATAAATAATCTACATGAGACGAAGGTTTATTGACTTTTATTAGCTAAAAATATTTATTATTATGAACGTATAATTGGTTTAACTAATTTGCTCTTATGGTAAAGTATTACATGCCCTAGTTAAATCATCAAGTTAATTCTTTTAATCCTCCTTTTAATCGTTATTTGAATCTATTTGTACGGTGCGGTCTTGTAATTTCTCAACATTCTGTGCGGTCTTGCAATCAAGTTCTTCCTTCTAAAATAAATTACTGTTCAATACAAAAATCGATTGTGGTAGAATTTTTAATTATTTTCCCCACGCTCGAACATTTTTGTTCCTTCGAACCG
>CAJFCP010025881.1:136700-156296 GCA_904066005.1 Synergus itoensis | reverse complement strand
AAATAAATAAATAAATAAATAAATAAATAAATAAATAAATAAATAAATAAACCAATAAATCGTTGGTCTTTATGCAAGTGTAGGACTTGCCTTTATCGACGTATTAGCATCGGAAAACGATACACGTTTATATGAAGAGAAGGTCGTCTGTTGTCGGGTATTTAGGGGATCTAACCTTAGAGAATTTTTTCTATTCATTATTATTTTTATTATCTGTTTGCTTATTATTATTCCTCCTTACAAATCTTGAAAAATATTCTTTATTAAGTGCACCGAGAATTCAAGAAAATAAATCGAGACATCAACGCTTTTTCGGATTCTGGATATTTTATTATGTGGATATTTTTACTGGTTCGAATTAGTGAGAGATAATTTTCAATAATTGATTTTCGAAAATCACCAAGTCGACGAAAGCATCAAAAAGTCCATAACTTATTTTAGTAAGTTCCACCGAATCTCAGTGGATTTTCACTGATTGAAATCGTGAAGCGTCGCTTAGAATCAGTGGAATTTGACTGATTCACTTTTATAGAGTTGAGTTGACCCTTGATATAGTTATCCAGACACCTTAGAATGTCCGGGTTCGTATACCTCTGCTCGGGTAAGTAAATTGTGTAGGTTTCACTGAATGGGGTTCGCGCGTTTGGATAAGAAAACCATTGAGGGTATTGTTGGTATGGAGGGTGAACTTTCCGCTTGTTGCCATTGTGAGAGGCATTCGAAGCCCTTCTTGACAAATCGACGCTTGTCAGGAAACTCCATTCTTCGACCGCGGAACCTATACGATCAGATTTATCACATGCCTGCTTTCCCGAATGCTCCGGACATAAATAACGCCAATAATCGAAATTTATGTCGGAAAGAATCAGTCTCTTCCCTTCCTATTTTAAAAACATTTGTCAACGATATAATAGATCAATTTTTATGACTGAAAAGTTCTGAATGTTCAAATGAACGATGAACATTTTTTTTAGAGATTTTAAGAAATTTTAAAAATCAATAGGAAGCGACTATTCAAGAATTTTACAATTGTTAATAAATATAAAGTATAAACATTTAAAGTGATTTATTGCGAAGCTGTTACAATAATTGTTGACAGAACTAATTCAGGAACGCAAAGCACACGACATTCTTTCACTCTGAACGAATAAAGATTAATTAAGGAATCATTATGTAAAACATATGCGGAAAACATCTTATAATTATACAGTTTATATTGATCAGGTATTATATTGATAATATTATAATATTATATTTATATTATTGTTATATTATTTTTAACTTATTACATTTTATTTGTATTATTTATAATATTATATTGTAATCTATTACATTGATAATAGATTCTAGATTAATTATAGAAATAGAAAAACGACCAGGGGAAGTGAAAAAAGTAATCTCCGCCTCGAAGTATTCAGACTTATGTCTGACTACGTCGCGGACAAGACGTTTCCACTTACACCGCGTGTGTAGCAGAGTAGAGATGCAGGCGAAGCGCGGAGATTGAGAAAACAGAAAAATCAACTCGCGCATCTCCCTCCATTACACTCTACCCCCACCCGCGGCCATCCATGGAGACTTGAGGTCTTAAAAGAGCGCGCGCGATGCGAAATTGTCAGATGGTTTCAGGCTATCCGTCGTCGATTCTCGATATTCGGCAAGTACTGCCATGAGCAATTGTCATTCGACGTTGTTCTGCAGTGAGAAGATTTCAATAAACAAAGTAATAAACTTTAATTTAAATAAACAGTAATCAAAGCCATCTAAGTCAACTACATTAAAATGTAGTACAATTTTGAGGGCGATCGACTTAAGAGGCACTAAGTATGTGGCAATGTCGCAATTTTGCCGTGCATTTGCACATCAACTCCATTCGAACTTATTTAAGGAGAAAATCGGGAAAAAATA
Organism: Synergus itoensis; assembly: GCA_904066005.1. Lineage (NCBI taxonomy): Eukaryota > Metazoa > Arthropoda > Insecta > Hymenoptera > Cynipidae > Synergus > Synergus itoensis. Next base: position 154,388 of record CAJFCP010025881.1, on the reverse strand, counting down.
AAATTCTTTTGAGTTTCAGAAAACACTCTGATGTGGTAGGAGTATTTGCACTTTCATCGTTTTTCATAAAAAAGAGGAAAAATATTTTTAATAGGTATTACAAATATTACAAAGGGTGACAGAAAATCAAATCGGGGGGTCGCCAGGACGTGTAAAATGTTCGCTCTCTTGGAACGACGAAAAACTGTGTTTAAACCGTTTCGCCGTTCTTTTCACATTCCGCCCGAGATTAACACGATACTTTTTGTCACCACTTCTCTAAAAAGATACAATTTTAAAAGCGTGCAGATAGAATAACAATGAATTGATTTCCAATTTTTTTGCGTACGACTTTCAATCTGAACTACAAACACAAGAAGGTAAAATGTTAAATGGGGTGGGTCAAGATAAACATTTTAAAAAAGTACACTTCCTCGCGAGAAGAAGACAATACACCCATGGATACGTGTTTCGATGTACTTTATCAACAGTTCACAAATAAACACCAAAATCGAAAGAGAACATCCGAAAGTGAAGAAAAATACCAGTGGAATATGAACATCGACTGATTCAAGCTCTTCTTCTCCTTCCCATCGATTGAACTTCCTTGCACGAAGCGAAAACTGCTTCTCCCACTGATAAATCAGACCAGACTGCATCAACATTTGTACAATTTCATCGACACGACTTACGAACGGCGATTTTGGTTCGAAGGAAATAACTTTCAGCCAACTGAATACACATTCCTTCATAATCTTCATCGAGGTTTGATTTTTTGTATGCAACTGTTCGCTGATTGCAATTAACGCAAACGATTTCCTAATCATGCAAGCAACATTCTCTCCTTGCACGAGCATATCAATGCACTCTTCCGGTTTCAAAACAATCTTTGATTTGTTAGCTAATGCTTGTAAAATAGCATCTTTCTGTTGCCTCATCAGATACAAAAAGTTCTTTGACATCGTTGGAATGAGATTTGTCCTGTTTAATTCCTCTAGTGTCAATAGACACCTCAGACTTTTTCGTAAGTTTCGTGTCGGTTAGCAATGCGAAGATATTGAAAGAGAAGATGGTGAAGGCTAAGAGAATCGAGACAAATGCAATCCTTTCCGATAATTTCGAGGGTTCACGTGGCAATGAGAATCCTAAAGTTTCTCGCAGGATGTCGAACCAGGACCAAATGTCTTTATCGAATTTCAAGCAGACTGTGATCATCCGGATCATTAGTACCAGTAAAACCAAGTAAATCCAATTCATCCCAGGCGATACGCTGTCTATTTTGGCAGGTACAGTTTTTATTAAGACACACATAACAATTGATCCAAAACTTTTACTTTGCAAACTTTGCTTCTCACAATTAGGGAGCGAAATACCAGGGTTTGTAATAAATCGAATTGTGTTGTTTGCAATTAAATACCTGTGACCACTTCGTTTGCTTTTCTCATGGCAATGAAAGTTACCAAACGATTCTTCTTGAGATGGGACTCGCGATATTATGAAATTCATCTTTTGCGAAAGAGCTTTGACGATCATTACATGAGGTCCAGAAACTTCAATCGGATATCCAGAGGAGTTGCGTTTTAGATAAACATACGGGGGATAATGAAACGATCCCACCTTCATCTCGAATCCTTTTAAATCCAGTAATTTATTTGGAAAGAGGTAGCTTTTCTTTGTATACTTCTTTGTTGTATAGATGCCAGTGAAGGGATTGAAACGATGCAGTGTCTTGATTGATCGATGATATCGGTGTAATCCATTTTCAGGCTTTTCCACAACTTCAAGAATTGTGAAATCGATGAAATAGTTGGACCACATGTAGTGGAGTAGCTTTCCGTAACTGAGAATACGTTTTCCTTTCTCGGGTATGGCAATCATCAAACACTTTGGTCTAACTTTGTATGCAAATAACTGGTCAAGAAATTGGAGTGTATCAGCTTTTTCTGAATTTTGTAGATTGTTCTTTGTCAATTAAAACGCGATGAAGAGCGTTTTCAAACTTTTATGTAATAATCCCTGGATTAGAACCTCTCTAGTCTTAGAACTGTTAGAAAGACTGATTACTTGATTCGGAATTTCATACTGGATTCTTTCTACGATGTTTGATATTCTGTTGTCCTTTATTTGCAAATCTTCACTGACTATCAACACTGTTTCAGAAACTCGCATCTTTCTTTTTATGTGGATGATAAGAGAGTCGAGCCATTCTTTATCGCTAAATATTCCGGTAATACGTAGAAAAAGTATAAAAAGAACAGTTGCGTTGTAGAATTTTAGGTAGCGAGACATTTTATACTGTAACTAATCAACTTCCATTCTTATGGTTGTAAATAGTGGATTTTCAGAGAATACAACCCAACTTCACCATAAAGTAGACTGCTTTACCAATCGTCTGTCTAGTAACTGTGAGCAATACAAACTGTGGCAGCAATTCTGAAACTGTTTCTATATGTACTCGATTTACAGAAATCTTATATATTATATAATATGTAAAGTGGAAACAATGAAGAAAATTAAATGTAATTTCACATCGTTTCTGCAGTCATTTTTAGAAAATGAAACTCAACTTACATTACATTTCCATTACATTATATTACATCACATTACATTTTTTACATTATTGATTCAGCTTTTCATGCTATTCTAAAAAATAGGAATATTGATTCGTTGACTTTCCGAAGGACAATACCCAACACATTCGATATCGGCGACTCTTCGTCCCTGTTCAGTAAGTTTTTATTATACACTCATCGCTTGATACACGGCCAGTCGATTCACGGCCGCTTTCACGGTTGGCTGATTCTGCGTCCCCCCCGAGCCTCCCTTGACAGCCTACACTGAAGTGCCGGCGCTCGAAGTGACCTCGAAGTCAGTGCCGTACTGCGTAGCCTGCATAGTATAGAAATGAACGAATCTTGAGCACGGGTTCAGAGTCTATATTTATATATACGGTCCTGAGTGGTGACGTAATAGTGCTCGCTCGTCGCATTTTAATTGCGTTCGATTCATGGCCGCCTACCCCGGAGAGTGGCCGTGAATCAAGCGATGAGTGTACTTCTCTTTTTCGGAATATAGATTTCAATTCTATTTTTCATCTGCGCAGTAGGTCTTAGTGGTTCTTTCAGATGCGCATTAGATTTCTACAGCACTTCCGGATTGCTAATGCCGATTTCAAATAATTGAATTCAAAAGATTGTCTGCGGGGATTGCAGCCCCGGGTCTTGTATTACAAAACCTTACAAATTTTCATAAATTCTTTAAATTCTTTTTAATTAATTTTACTTATGTATTATGAATGTTTTTCAACTCATTCGAAATTTTTTTATCCAAACGACCAATACGACTTTACTTTCTGTTAAAAGTAGACTAATGTACCCCATTGTTTCCGTAGCAACTGTGCGAATACAAACAGCAGTGTTAATTTTCCAAAAGGCATCTATCCATTAAAATTTCATGAAGTATGAACAATTGAAATAAAATGCAAGCAATTTGTACATTAATCGATTCTTGTAACATGATCAGATCATAAAAACCGAATGCAAACTGTAGTAGTAATGTTTTAAAGTGCATCTATGCACTGAAATTACAGAAATGTGTGAATTTTATAAATAAAACGCAACCTACGTTTTTGTTTTTATGATCCAGCAATTCTCACCTTTCTATAAAATAAAAATATGGATTCGCTTAGCTGCCAAAGGAAAATATCTAACGTATTGGAAGGAAACCACCTTCAGCTCGTACACGTTCAAATCAGCGTTTTCAAATTTTTACGTAATAATCCCTGGATTATAGCCTCTCTAGTCTTATTAAAACTATTAGGAAGACTGATTATTTCACTCGGAATTTCATGCTGGATTCCTTCCACGATGTTTGAAATTCGGTTGTTCTGGATTTACAAATATTCAATAACTATCAGCACTGTTTCTAATACTCCCATATTTCTTTTATATGGGTGGTGAGAGAATTGAGCCATTTTTTATCCTTAGATACTCTAGTAACATTTAAAAAAAGTATTAGAAGAACAGTTGCGTTGTAGAATTTTAGGTAGCGTGACATTTTATATTGTATCTAATGAACTTCCATTCTTCAGTTTGCAATTAGTGGATTTTCAGAGATTTCAAACACACCACTTTAAAAGAAGACTGCAATCGTCTCCGTAGTAACTGTGAGGAATACAAACTGTGGTAGCAATTTTAAAACTGCCCTCTATGTACTCGATTCACAGAAATATTATATGTAAATTGGAAACAATATTGAAAGTAAACTGTAATTTTTCAACATTTCTGCAGTATTTTTCAGAAAATAAAAGTCGACCTACTTTTTTTTATATTTATAATTCAGCTTTTTATATTATTCTACAAAATAGGAATATTGATTCCTATCTCACTCTCTTAATCAGAATCAGCGATAAGTATACCACTGATACAAATCAGCGTATATACTCCCTAAATTTGAAACAGTAAAAATACCACTGATTGAAACAGTGCATTTTGTGATAACTAGTAAGACAGTAAACTTTAATGATTTGTCAGTGTAGGTTACTGGAAATTAGTAAAAAAGTACTAAAGTGAACAGTTTTTGGAAAAATAACTTTTAATTCAGTAATTTTTACTGAAGAAACAGTAAAAATATGTTGCGCAAGGAGAATTTTAAATTCGCTCATCGTGCCAACTATAATGCTGCGTGAATTACTGGAAATAAATTTAAATGTTCACTGGAATTTCAGTAGCAAATTACTGATTGCAAGTAAAGTCTTATTGGATACTTTAGAACAAATCTACTCGAACTATAGCAGTAAAAAAGTACTGGTTTATCCAGTTGAATTTGTCTTACTGATGTAACAGTAATACTTACTGGCGCATACAGTTACTTTTTACTAATTCACAGTGGAAGCCTAGAGACTGTCGGAAACAGTGAAATTTTTCTGTGAATCAGTGAGTTTTTATTGTTTCAAATTTAGGTAGTACGCTGATGAATCAGTGAATGTCACGCCCTCTATCATCTAAATTTCACTGATTTATCAGTGGAACTTTCGCTAATTGGAATCAGTGGTATACTTATCACTGATTCAGATTTAGAGAGCACTATAGTTTCTTGTACTACAATATTTCACTCGATGGTATTGTACGTATGTATGTTTTCATGGATGGATGGATGTATTTATGTATGGATGTATGTATATGTATATGTATGAATGTTTGTATATACATATGTGTGTACTTATTGTGTTGCCTTTATAGTGTTGTCTTTACATTGTACTCTGTTCTACAGCATTATTTATATCCTAGGTAACTACATTATCGTTCATATCTACTCTTCAGCTCTAAAGTGGCGTTTGTATAAAACGTGCTAAACTAAGAAGGTAGAATCCAAAAGTACTGCCCAGTAACTATTGGTCGTTTTCTTAACATCTTATCTTTATAAGTCTCACGTGTCTTGTGCGTAATGGGCTTGAGGCTGCACATATAGTGGATCCCTCTCTGCTACTCTCTCTTCTTCTCTTTCCCTCTTCTTTCGAGTACCGGCATAACTTGTTCAACACGTTCTGGCACAAGGGGTCACCAATCGCCGATGCACTGACCGTGAGGTCGCCGCGGGGTTGCAGCAACTTCGCGGCAACCAGCCTTCTGGCAATTCGGTTGCCGTTAATATTATTTCCCTCAGGAAAGGGTGAAAAAGAGAGAAAAAGAAAGAGAAAGAGAAAGAGAAGAGAGTCTAAAGAGAAGAAGGCAATGCGAAACATCAGTCTGATCTACTTTTCTGTTATTGTGCAATGTCCATATATACATATGAAATTTATAAACGGGTAGAATATTGATACATTCACTGCTACTGCGTCAAGAATCCCATAAGACTCCTATAAACCACCAAAAGACACCCCTTAGGACCCCATAAAAGCCCAATAAGACCCCTATGACCCCATAAAACCCCATTAGACCAACATAAGAACACCATGACTACCAACAGCCCACGTGACATACACTCATATTGACCCCCGTAAAACCTCGCAAGACCCCTATAAGATCCTATAAGACCACCATAAGACATTCAGGAGACCCAATTAGACCAACGTAAAGATGTAAATAAAGTATAATATGCTTAAAATAAAAGAAAATTAAGATATATAAAAGAGGGGTTGACGCGCGTAGCGCGCAAGGGGGCAAAGCCCCCCTAGTGCACTTATAAATTTATACACTTATACATTTATACATTTATATATTTATACATATGTACAATTGTACATGTGTGCACACATGCGGTGGTTTAAATTTCACGCGGCATAAATCATTCTCCGGAGATAATCGCGCCCGATGCCCGTTTAATCTCAAGGTATCACGACCCTGTATTATTATAGGTGTGTGAAAACTGTTCCACGAACTGGACGTGCTTCATTCGAGATGGGAATGTGATTTTATATCCACTGACGAGGAAGTGGATCGGTTGAGAATTTAAGCGAGTGGGCTATCACGATAACTTATTTTATACATATTATTATTTTGTAGGTATTATATTATATGTAGATATTATATTGCAGATACAGTGGCTAATTTGAATCAAACTTAATAAACCCATTTAAAGTAATTGAAAATTCTTTACAATCTTTTGAAACTCTGTGAAATCTTTAAAAACATATTTTGTAATTTTTAACTTCAGCTAAATAAAATGGGGTTCGATGCAATTCTACAATTAAACTAAATTTTTTTTTATATTTTAAGATATTTGAAATGATTTTAGAGAATTTCCAAATATTTTAAGTCAATCCTCAAACCTTTTTGAAATCTTTAAAAATTCCTAAATCCTTCTACGTCTTTTGAAATCCTGTCAAATTTTTATTAGTACCTTAAAATCACTTAAAAATTCTTGAAATCTTGTTCAATTTCTCGAAAATCATTAAATCATTTTGAACTCTTTCAAAATCCCTTTAAATTTTTTAAAATCATTCAAAATCTCTTGAAATTTTCTAAAACCCTTTAAATATTTTTAAATCGGGTAAAGGGAAATTATGGTGTAGGTAAATCACGGTAAAGAGGAATGGTAAAGTGTAATTATAAAGAGAATTAGTAAATGGAAATGGTAAAGGTAAATTTATAAAAATCGATCTACATAAATATACCGAATTTAAATAAAATCAGATCGCTTTGATTTTCGGAAGTACACCCAAAAATTTTTCTGTCTGACCAATATCACGCGAATAAAATTGGTCTTTGAAATTCTAGCGTCAGGAGGCTAATAAGGGACGACAAGTTAATGGCATAACGACGTTACTTTCGCGAAAGGGAGGCGTTGCCGTGATAGAGATATAATAGGACTGGCGCTAATTAATAATTAATAACCCGAATCCAAATTAAATGGGTTTAAGGGCCGAGGGTGCCTCCTGATTCGGAGCGATGAATACCGCAACTCTGTATCGGAAATGGTACTGGGGCAGTTGTACAGGCTTTTGGAAAAGGGAAAGGGAAGGGGAAAGGGATGGGGTGATGAGAAGAGAGTGGAAAGGAGGGGGTTAAGAGAGGGCGCGGTGCTCATGTTTTGAAGGGTGGTCTGACTCGTGATACCAAAGGGCGCTGCATTATTTATGGACACCATCGATCATCGTTCTGCATTGAGGTAGGGTCACCCGACTAATCGCCATATGACAACCGTATTTATTTTAAAGTCCCTTACATCAACATGCCGTACTTCAATTTTAATTGTTACCATACTCTCAACTTCAATTTGCAATTTGCATAACGGATATTCAAGTTTTAAAGCGATTTCAGTACTAAAAATAATACTGGAATAATACTCATGTATTACTTATCACTTCTGCAGCTTAAATATTCTTTCAACAACTTATCCAAGTCTATCAGGCAAAGATACTTTAAGTAGGGTCGAAACTTGTTATCCAACATTATCATTGGATTGATACATTTTTAGGTATCAGCAACTCGAATTGGTCTTTCAGCTTTATCGCCTTTGCATAATAATTCTTCAATCTTCATGGCGACTGGACGACTTCGAATTTGCATAACCATGAACGTATCTGCATTAATCTTATCAATAAATATATCAATTTCTCTTCTCCATTAAAGAGAATTCATCAATTCATCATTATTTCTATTTACTTAATTCTCCTTTTAAGCCATCATTTTTAAATACTAATAACGTCTGATTTGTGATCATTTCTTAGATGTGAAATCTCTAACCCTTTCTCTTTTCTTGTTATTCTCATGAAACCCTCTCGATAATAAAATAACCGAGTGTCCTTCGGCCTGTGTCTTAAATCTTGATAATAAAAAGGCCGCAATGCCTCTAATTGAAAAATAGAAATAACATATAAACCGATGATGTGTCGTTAACCTCAAAAGCATTTATTTCGCAATTGGCGTAATAATCCGCGCTATATGATATATTTCTACAAGGTCGATGTGTTTAGAGTCGAGTACTAAACAATGTTTAATTACAGGTATCTAATGATATTTTTCGTGACGCTTAAGAGCGTTTAACGCTTCGCGTTTACGCCTTTAGTATCTTCACTCTTATTCACACTCATACTCTGCTGTAAATCAATTAAACTACCGATTTCTTTTGAGTAAATCAAAAACTTAATTAGCCATCGCTGAGTGATTATAAGTGGTTCTTACGCGACTCGAGAATCATCACTGCGATATGTTTTACGAAGTAACATTGGTAGGTAATATTAATTTGAAGGTAATACGACATTTTACCGTTTAGTGCTCAACTGCGCACACCTTCCAATTAATCACACTCGCGCGCTTCGTCTCGCCTTAAAAAGCTTATTAATTTACTTACTCACATCTTTCTCCACTGAAGTGACTCTTGGAAAATTATTTTAGAAGAAAAACCGTCCTTTACCCAACACTTTGCAAACTCATTTCACTTAACACATTTTCCAACCCACCTTTCCGTACTACATTTTCCAACCTTCTTTTACAAACATTTTTGCCAACCCCCTTTTTTGAACAGATTTTCCAACCCACTTTTCCGAGCACCTCTTCTAAACTTTTTTAGGAAATGTATTTTTCAACCACTTTACCAACCTTCTTATTCGACTATAATTTCTCAACCCTCTTTCCCAACCCCTCATTTCAAATAAATTTGCTAAGCTTCTTTTCTAAACTCTTTCTGCAACTCAACTTTTCCAACCTTATTTTCCACCCTTATTTTCCAAGCCCCTTTTCTAACCTCCTATTCTAACTCCCATTTTCAACCCCGTGCAGAAATTTCACCATGGGCCCGACCCGGCCCAGATCTGGCCAAATCGGGCCCAGATCGGGGAACCTGGTCTGGGCCAGACCTCTGATGAAACGCACGGCCCGACCGGAGCCGAACTGAATAGCCCGTTCGGTGCCTGGTCAGTACCCGACTCGAGGCCAGACCTGTGTCCTGTTAATGCCACATTTCTTATTAATATATAGTAAAAAATGCAAATACTATAGTACATTTCGTTACTAGTGCGGGATTGTGATTTTAGCCTTGTGTGAATGTTTTCGCACGAGCGAAGCGAGTGTGAAATGTTCACACAAGGCTGAAATCACAATCCCGCACATGTATCGAACCGTATTTTTTGATACGACGTGTGCGAAGCTTGATTTAGCAAACGCTTGCGTGCGTAATATCGAGCTTTGCGCACGGCGTGACAAAAATTAATTTTAATATGAATTTATTAAAACTTTTTTTCATAAACATAACTTTTTCGCTAGTGCTTCCTTTCCCTGAGATGGCCGCTCCAATGTTTCGCGTTACCGAAAATTGTCCCATTTTGGCACAACACGTCCTCCTCATTTTCTTGAAATTTTGCGCAAACGACCTCTATAAATAAATTATTGTTAAATTAGATTGATAAAGTAACTGCAAATTTTTTATTTAGTCAGAATTATATAATATTCAATTTTTTACTTAGCAAAAATATTTCCATTTCTTTTCAATTACAAAAACATATTTTAATTTTTAGGTTAATTTTCGACGCACCATAAATATTATAGACACTGAATGATTAACTTACCTTCATTTAAATTTCGTAGGTCGGGTGGAATCGCACGGTATTTCCGAACTGGTAGTGTGCTCTTTTTAGGCATTGTCCTTTGTCAACTATTTCAATTTAAATAAAAATATAACCTTCATCAGCGTTATCATAATAAAAATTGACTCAGAAAGTGTTTTTAAAATTAAGAAATTGTATTTTCCAAAATAATTCTGCGGTGGCGCCTCGAGCGTTGGAATAGGTAACCCGAGCCTGGTCTGGCACGGCTCTGGGCCACGCAATTATCCCCGACCAGGTCCAGACCGCTTAAAACCGATCTGGGCCAGATCGGTAATCTGTCACAAATAGGGCAATTTCTGCACGGGACGTCCTTTTTCTAACCCAATTTTCCACCTGCTCCCGGGTAGAAATTCCCAAACCTGGCCCATACCTGTGATGGAACGCAGAACCTGACTGGGCCCAGACCTGGCACGATCGAGCCAGGTCTGGGCCCGGTCGGGTTCCGCGTTCTATCATCGGCCTGAAATCATCCGATCTGGGCCCGATAGGGGCCACAGCCAAATTTCTACCCGGGCTTTTCTAAAGCCCCTTTTCAATCCCCGAGTAGAAATTTTTCTGTGGCCCCGATCGGGCCCAGATTGGGGAATCTGGCCCCTATCGGGTACAGATCGGGGGATTTCAGACCGGGGATGAAACACACGGCCCGACCAGGCCCAGACCTGGCCAAACCTGGACCGATCGGGCTGGGCGTTTCATCACCGATCTGGACCAGGTTTGGAAATTTCTACACGGGTCCACATTTTCAAACAAGCTTTTCTAACTCCAATTTTCAAACCCCTTTACAAATAAACTTTTCCAGCCCAATTTTCCAACTAATCCCATATTTTCCTAATTCTATTTTCCTACCATCTTTTCCAAAACTCTTTGCCAGTTTTCATTCCAAACATATTTTCCAGCAAATATGATTCAATGTGAAACGAAGACGTTTTAAAAGTAAAAGGAGTTTAAAATTGAACCTGAAAAATGAGTTCGGAAAACAGCTTGCTAAAATGGTTTGGAATATTTAGGCTGGAAATTGTGTTTGAAAATGAAGAGGTTTGTAAAAATGATTAAGAAAAGTAAATGAAAAAGGCAATTGAAAAAATTGTTCAGAAAAGTGATTGGAAAAAGGGGTTTAGAAAAGAATGTTGAAGAAGGGGTTTGGAAAAATGACTTGGAAAAGGAGTTTGGAAATGTGAAGGTTTGCAAAAGTGATTTGAATAAAGTGGTTAAAAAAAATAGTTTAGAAAAGGGAAAATTTGAAAAAAAGATATTTCGGAAGGAAGGTTAAAAAAAGGATTTGGAAAAGGGTTATGGAAAAAGGTTTGAAAATTGGTAAAAGTGTTTGGTAAAGTTCAGTGAAGCTAGCATTCTTGTCTAGCTTTTAATCGAGACAATAGTCAATAATATAATGTTTCCAACACAATCTAAAAAATAGTAAAGGAAGGAACAAGCTAATAAATTTCTAATAAAACGAAACGAAATGAAATCTATTATTTTTTAATAAGAAGAACAACTGGTCTAATTAGTGGTTACTCGCTCCACTCTCGCCACAAGCATAAAGTGGAGAATAGCCGACACTTGGACATAAAGGAGAGGCAATCTTACCTCTCATCTCCATGGATTCCGCGCCATCACCTTGACTATTTTATTTTATTCCTGGCTTTGCTACGAGCACGTAATATTGTCGATATGAAAATCGTAAAATCACCAGATGGTTACTAATAGAACGAAAAGAATATCGAAAATCGTCAACGATAAAGCGCAATAGCAGTAAAGTCATAAGGACTAAATGTTTCCTATTGCTGGCTTTCAGAAGAGAGTCTCAATTGCATAAACAATTTCGAAATAGACCAAAGATTAAGATAGGAAACAAGAATTACTTTAATCCTTCGATATTATTTCCCTCATTATATTTTTAAAGATTCAGAAATCTGATAGATTTTAATATAATCCAGCAGATTTAATTAACTTTTATTATATTATATTATATCATATTATATTATATTATATTGTATTATATTATATTATATTATATTATATTATATTGTGATACATGTGTTTGTTTCCCTAGGGAGAAAAAATTTCTTTTTGACCTAGGGAGTAAAACGTACTTTTTGACCTAGGGAGTAAAAAATACTTTTTGATCTAACAAAGAAAAAATTACTCTCTTTACTCCCTAGGAAAAAAACTACCTTTCTGCTAGAATAAGACTTGTTCTAAAGATGAGAGAACTGATTCCTCGTAAACAGAAGTCGTTTCTCGAAATTTGTGATATCAAAAAGACACCTTATCCAAGTTTCGCGACCATCCAGTTCCTCTCTTTACGATATGGATAGAGCTACTCGATCCGGGACAGGAGAGGTTTACTGAGAGTTGAGTTCGATACAGTCGCTACCATTCTTATTATCACGATTCGCATGTCTCCGAATACTAGCTAGCTTCATACCACCTTGGACAATTCCAACTCCCACTATCGAATTGTAGGTATCTATATTGTACCTGTACTTGCACATTTCTGCAGGATTGTACACATTTACAAATTTACAACGATCGGTGGGAGTGCCGTTGTCTTTGGCGAACGTTAACACGCCAGAGACCGGATTCTATTTAGGGTTTACGGCGTGTTACGTCTCGAGATTAAAATCTGTCCGCAGCGAATTTTATCAGCAGGGGAATGAGCCGAGTTTGTTTGCCATATTATTGCGGAGAAAGAACAGGAATGCGGTAAATGTTTCATGGCTCTCGGGACATTGATTGTATTATGTTTATTTACGATGTTTTTAGCCGCGGTTGTGCACGATATTATCCAAGGAGTTTATGCAAAGCTTAAAGAGAATCGACTTGCCAACTTGGTACTTTCAGTGCTTAGTGCGTCTTAGAATTAATGACGGGAGTCTAAGATAAAAAAAAAGATGCCACTAATTAAAAGGAGTCAGTGATACTAGATTTCTTTTCAGTAAAACGGTTGTCGACTCTGGAGAAAAGGGTTTCAGATCAACGATCTTTCGACTAAGTCGCTAATTATTTCAAATTTTATCGACAGTTACCGACATGGAGAAAATTGAGTACTAAAAATCAATATTTTAAATATAGTTATTCTAATTTACTTTTCCTATCACTTTTCCCAAACTTGTTTTTATTTGGCAAAAATATTTTCCAATTAGTACTTTTTCACTTACTTTTCCAAGATACTTTTCTGGGATATTTTTCCAAGCCTTCGGAGGGCCGAATATATTTTCGACGATTAACTATAGGGAGATTCCTCTTAAACATGAGTGATAAAAACATATTTAATAGAATTTAAAAAATCAAATGAACTCAATGGATCGCGTTGGATATTTTATTTGGAAGGTAAGCGAATCAATATTTGTATTATATTTTTTATAATAGAATGATATGTTGAGTCATAAAAGTAAAAAAGTAGATCGAGTTGTATTTTCAGAAAATAACTGCAGAAACGATGGAAAATTTCAGTTTACTTTACATACATATAAAATTTCTGTAAATCGAGTACCTACAAAAGCAGTTTCAAAATTGCTGCCACAGTTTGTATTGCTCACAGTTACTAGTATCAAAAGCTTAACTATAAATGTAAAAAAAAGTAGGTCACGTTTTATTTTCTGAAAAGTACTGCAGAAATGTTGAAAAATTACAGTTTACTTTTAATATTGCTTCGAATTTACATACAATATTTCTGTAAATCGAGTACATAGAGGGCAGTTTTAAAATTGCTACCACAGTTTGTATTCCTCACAGTTACTACGGAGACGATTGAAGTCTACTTTTAAAGTGAAGTGTGTTTAAAATATCTGAAAATCCACTAATTGCAAACTGAAGAATGGAAGTTCATTAGATACAGTATAAAATGTCTCGCTACCTAAAATTCTACAACATAACTGTTCTTTTTATACTTTTTTTAAATGTTACTAGAGTATCTAACGATAAAAAATGGCTCAACTCTCTGACCACCCATATCAAAAGAAAGATGGGCGTATCTGAAACAGTGTTGATAGTTAGTGAAGAATTGAAAATTCAGGACAACCGAATATCAAACATCATAGCAAGAATCCAGCATGAAATTCCGAGTCAGGTAATCAGTTTGTGTCTTTTTAAAACTTCCAAGACAAGAGAGTTTATAATGCAGGGATTATCACATAAAAGTTTGAAAACGCTCTTCATCGCGATTCAATTGACAAACAAGAGTCTACAAAGCTTAGAAAATGCTGATACACTCCAATTACTCGATCAGCTTTTCGCAGACAAAGTTCGACCCAAGTGTTTGATGATTGCCATACCCGAGACAGGCAAACGCATTCTCAGTTACGGAAAGCTACCCCACTACATGTGGTCGAACTATTTCCTCGATTTCACAATTCTTGAGGTTGTAGAAAAAACCGAAAATGGTTTGCACCCAAATCATCGATTAATCAAGACACTGCATCAATTCAATCCCTTCATTGGCATCTATACATCAAAAAAGTATACCAAAAAAACCAAACTCTTTCCAAATAAACTACTAGATTTGAAAGGATTCGAGATGAAGGTGGGATCGTTCCACTTTCCCCCGAATGTTTATCTAAAACGCAACTCCTCTGGACATCCGATTGACGTTTCTGGACCTGACGCACTGGTCGTCAAAACCCTTTCGCAAAAGATGAACTTCATATTATCGGAAGTTTCATCTCAAGAGGAATGGTTTGGTAACTTTCATTGCCAAGAAGAAAGCAAACGAACTGGACTCATGTATTTACTTGCAAACAACACAATTCGGTTCCTTACAAACCAGGGCGCAGTTACCGCGTGGTGCGAACAGCAAAGTGTGAAAAGTATAAGTACTGGAACAACTCCTATCTGTTTAATGATACCAACTACAACTGTCGAAATTGATAACGTATCACACACGCCTAAATGGATTTACTTCGTTTTACTGTTACTATCGATCTGGATCATCACGAGTTGCTTGAAATTTGATAAAGATCTTTGGACCTGGTTCAATATACTGCGAGAAACTTTAGGATTCACAGTGCCTCGTGAACCTTCGAAATTATCGGAAAGGATTGTATTTGTTATTATTCTGCTGGCTTTCTTCATTCTCTCTTCCAACATCTTCGCATTGCTAACTGACACGAAACTTACGAAGAAGTTTGATATGCCAATTGACACATTGGAGGAATTAAGCCGCACAAATCTCATTCCAACAATGATAGCTAACATGTTGTACGTGCTGATGCAACCGAATGATTACGTTGTGAAAGCGTTGGCCAGCAAATCTAAAATTGTTTTGAGAAATGAAGAATGCATTGATATGCTAGTGCAAGGGAAGAATGTTGCTTGCTTTCTTAGAAAATCGACGGCGCTGATTGCAATCAGGGAACAGGAGTATTCAAAAAATATTACTGGGATGAAGATCATGAATGAATGCTTGCTGTCTTCACCGAAGAGTATGCACTTTGAACCAAAATCACCGTTCGTAAGGAGAGTCGACGCAATTATACTAAGGTTAATTCAGTCTGGTCTGATTTATCAATGGGAGAAGCAGTTTTCCTCACATGCAAGGAAGTCAAATCCATGGGAAAGAGAAGAAGAATTTGAATCAGTCGATGTTCTTATCTCACTGGGTTTCTTCATCACTTTCGGATATTCTATTTCGATTTTGGTTTTCATCTGTGAACTACTGATGAAGTACGTCGAAACACGAATCCATAGATGTATCGTCTTTTCCCGAGGAAGGAAATTTTTTTAAAAGCAATTTTTCGTCTCACCCACTTAAAATGATGACATCTTTTTGTATGTAAAGCTGATCAAGTCTTCGTATGCTGCAGTCTTGAAATAAGTTTCTTTCAACAAAGGGTTGGACAAAAACTTTACATCTGTTTCGCTTGTTCAAAATGGCAGATTTGTATAATTATGTCTTAATTGAGCTTCATTCATTCAGATTGAAAGATTGCCTCAACAGAAAGAGTGTCACGGAAATCTTATGCGTTGAATATTTTCCTTTGGAAGGTCATCGAATCGATATTCCTATTTTTCCGAATAGTATGTAACGCTGAGTACTAAAAGAAAAAAGTAGTTAGCGGTTTATGTTCTGAAAATTACTTTGGAAAAGACAGAAAATTGTGGTTTACTTTCAATATGCACATACTGTTACAGTAAATCCAATACATAGAAGCAGCTTTAAAATTGCTACCACAGTTTGTATTGCTCACAGTTACTAGGGAGACAATTTGTAAGGCAGTCTACTTTAAAGTTAAGTCGGTTTTCAATCTCTGAAAATACACTTTTTGCAAACATAAGAATGAAAGTTCAAATAACATAATACTGTATTTGATGCTAGAAGACGTCTAGAAGCCTAAAGTCACTTTATGTGTGTTTTATATAATGGTATCTTAAATAATATTTATTCATGCAGAGTGAAAGAATGTTGTGTGCTCTAAGTTTCTTATTTTGTTCAAAGAAGAAATGTTGCTGTAGCTTTGTAATAAATCACTTGAAATGCATATATACTTACACATCTATTGTGAAATACTTGACCTATTCTTTTTCCCAAATCCACTTCCTTTTTTAAAAATAAATTTTGAAATAGTCTTGTCTTCTAATGATTATTTGCCATACTTTTTAAGTTTTCGCATTACTAAACGTTCGAAACCTTTGTCTGACCACGCCGGATTCTCTACTTAGAGTTAACTCCCGAAAGAGACTTTGGAGGATCGAATATATTTTCGATGATTAGCAAAGAAAGTCTCATTTGCCAGACAAGTGGTACAAACATATCTAATACAAATGAACAAATCAAATGAATTCAAATGAACTCAATGAAATTTAGGAGGATTAAAAAAAAATAAAAAGATTATTTTTTAATTGACGAAATTCAAGAGAATAGACAATTTTAAAAAATAATTTTTATTAAATTCAAAATAATCTAAGTGAAACCAAAAAAAAAATAAAGTCTAATAAAAATGGTTAAAGTGAAGTCTTGAGAATTGAAAAGTAATAAAATTGAATTTGAAAGAAGTCTAAGGTTAAGCTAAAGGAAATAATATGGATATAAAAATATTCAAACGAACTGAAAGGAAGTCAAAATAATTAGACCGGAAGAGTATTTGAAATCTATTGAAAAAAGCATAAGTATTGTAGAAACTTTATGAACATGGAGCTTTTGTCGTGGAAATCTAAATGCGTTGGACATTTTCCTTTCGAAGGTCAGCGAATCGATATTTATATTCTTTAAGAATAGTATGAATTGCTGAATACTGAAATTAAAAAAGAAAGTCGCGTTTTATTTTCTGAAAAGTACTGCAGAAACGTTGAAAAATTACAGTTTACATTTAATATTGCTTCCAATTTACATATAATATTTCTGTAAATCGAGTACATAGAGGGCAGTTTTAAAATTGCTACCACAGTTTGTATTCCTCACAGTTACTACGGAGACGATTGCAGTCTACTTTTAAAGTGAAGTGTGTTTGAAATCTCTGAAAATCCACTAATTGCAAACTGAATAATGGAAGTTCATTAGATACAGTATAAAATGTCTCGCTACCTAAAATTCTACAACATAACTGTTCTTTTTATACTTTCTTTAAATGTTACCAGAGTATCTAACGATAAAAAATGGCTCAACTCTCTAACCACCCATATCAAAAGAAAGATGGGCGTATCTGAAACAGTGTTGATAGTTAGTG
>CAJFCP010025881.1:113358-136600 GCA_904066005.1 Synergus itoensis | reverse complement strand
TTAATTAAATGTCCATATTCGTGGGGACAAATCGAGCTCGGTGGGGATAAGCGTGCGAGCTGCCAGAAAGAGGCAGAATCGTTTTAAATTTTCACATGGACACATTTTCCATGATTTTCGCTACGCTTGAAGCCAAAATGAAAGAGCTCAAAGGTATAGATTTGTGATATTCGCGAAGTGATAATTTGTTTACATTTGTTGAATATAAAGGTGATAGTGCTAATAAGAATATGTGTGCTCTTGTATGTTGCAGCGTGGCGGTTTATAATGTCCTATAATGGTTTATAATGTCCTATAATGGTTTATAATATCTTATAATGAATCTTCTTGACTATTTCTTGTATTGATGTATTAATCCATTGGATTGAGGAGATGCGAGGTAAGGAGAGTGTCCGGATCTTACAAAGGTGATCCTGATCTCTGTTATTTCAATAAACGGATCACAGCGGCTCTTCGCTTTCGCTAATCTCTCTCTTAAACATTTTTATAGATTTATTTTGTGAGAATTATTATATAATATCCTTGAAATGTGTGTGAATTCTAATGTCAATTTTGATGCATCTTATATGTTATTTTATATTGAATATGTGAATTCATAATCTGATTATGTCATCATATTTTGTATCAATTGATATTATGTCCATATTTACATATGCTTGATTGTATGAATTGAGAATGATTTCCGTTGGCCAGTCGAATCTTATATTTGAATTTATCACGTTGATTTGGACTCGCTATCGTGCTCTTTGTTTTTATTCTTCATTATCTTGTGTAACTATTTGAAAATCTGTGACCGCTGAATGTGTGATTCACTGATTTATATGTTTGTTTATATTTTCTCATATTGATTATATTGGATATGTGAATATTATTCGCCTTTTCTCAATCTCATCCTGCCTGCCTATCAATAATTTCTTTCTAATCAATTTATTTAAAATAATTTCAATTCACTTGCTTTTACATATTAAATTTCAACATATATATTTTCTTAATTTCGTAATAAATAGCTGTCGAGCATACGCAATGTAGCCAATCATTAAAAAATATTGGTTACAAAATCTATTGAAAAAAGCATAAGTATTGTATAGAAACTTTATGAACATGGAGGTTTTGTCGTGGAAATCTAAATGCGTTGGATATTTTCCTTTCGAAGGTCAGCGAATCGATATTTATATTCTTTGAGAATAGTATGAAATGCTGAATACTTAAGTTAAAAAAGTAGGTCACGTTTTATTTCCTGAAAAGTACTGCAGAAACTTTGAAAAAATACAGTTTACTTTCAATATTGCTTCCAATTTACATATAATATTTCTGTAAAGCGAGTACATAGAGGGCAGTTTTAAAATTGCTACCACATTTTGTATTACTCACAGTTACTACGGAGACGATTGTAGTCTACTTTTAAAGTGAAGTGGGTTTGCAATTTCTGAAAATACACTAATTGCAAACTGAAGAATGGAAGTTTATTAAATACATATAAAATGTCTCACTACCTAAAATTCTACAACATAACTGTTCTTTTTATACTTTTTTTAAATGTTACCAAAGTATCTAACGATAAAAAATGGCTCAACTCTCTAAACACCCATATCAAAAGAAAGATGGGCGTATCTGAAACAGTGTTGATAGTTAGTGAAGATTTGCAAACCGAGGACAATCGAATATCGAACATCATAACAAAAATCCAGCATGAAATTCCGAGTCAGGTAATCAGTCTTTCTAACAGTTCTAAGACTAGAGAGGTTCTAATTCAAGGATTATTACATAAAAGTTTGAAATCGCTCTTCATCGTGATTCAGTTGACAAAAAACAATCTACAAAATTCATAAAAAGCTGATACACTCCAATTTCTTGATCAGTTATTTGCATACAAAGTTCGACCCAAGTGTTTGATGATTGCCATACCCGAGACAGGCAAACGCATTCTCAGCTACGGAAAGCTACTCCACTACATGTGGTCGAACTATTTCCTCGATTTCACAATTCTTGAGGTTGTAGGAAAAACCGAAAATGGTTTGCACCCGAATCATCGATTAATCAAGACACTGCATCATTTCAATCCCTTCACTGGCATCTATACATCAAAAAAGTACACCAAAAAAACCAAACTCTTTCCAAATAAACTACTAGATTTGAAAGGATTCGAAATGAAGGTGGGATCTTTCCACTTTCCCCCCAATGTCTATCTAAAACGCAACTCCTCTGGACATCCGATTGACATTTCTGGACCTGAGGCACTGGTCGTCAAAGCCCTTTCGCAAAAGATGAACTTCATATTATCGGAAGTTTCATCTCAAGAGGAAGGGTTTGGTAACTTTCATTGCCAAGAGGAAAGCAAACGAACTGGTCTCTTATATTTACTTGGAAACAAGACAATTCGGTTTATTACAAACCAGGGCGGAATGTTCGCTAATTGCGAGAAGCAAAGTGTGCAAAGTATAAATACTGGAACAACTCCTATCTGTGTTATGATACCAACTATAACTATAACTGCCGAAATTGATAGCATATCGCCCGGGATGAATTGGATTCACTTTGTTTTAATGGTACTACTAATCCAACTAATCACGATCTGCTTAAAGTTCGACAATGATCTTTGGTCCTGGTTCGATATCCTGCGAGAAACTTTAGGATTCACAGTGCCTCGTGAACCTTCGAAATTATGGGAAAGAATTGTATTTGTTTCGATTCTCCTGGCCTTTTCCATATTCTCTTCCAATATATTCGCATTGCTAACCGAAACAAAACTTGCGAAGAAGTCTGATATGCCAATTGACACATTGGAGGAATTAAGCCGCACAAATCTCATTCCAACAATGGTAGCTAACATGTTGTATATTATAATGAGGCAACAAAATGATTCCGTTTTACAAGCATTAGCTAACAAATCTAAGACAGTTTTGAAACCGGAAGAATGCATTGATATGCTCGTCCAAGGGAAGAATGTGGCTTGCATTCTCAGAAAAACGTCGATGCTAATTGCAATCAGGGAACAGGATGATTCAAAAAATAGTACTGCGATGAAGATCATGAAGGAATGCATATTCACCGGGCTGAGAGCTATTTCCTTCGAACCAAAATCGCCTTTCGTAAGGGGAGTTGACGCAATTATTCCAAGATTGATACAGTCGGGTCTGATTCATCAATGGGAGAAGCAGTTTTTGTCTCCTGAAATGAAGTTCAATCAATGGGATGAAGAAGAAGGAGAAAAAAAAATAGAATCAGTCAGTATCCTTATACCACTGGTTTTCTTCATCACTTTCGGATGTTCTCTTTCGATTTTGGTTTTCATCTGTGAATTGCTGATTAAGTACGCCGATACACGTATTCATAGGTGTATTGTCTTCTTCTCCCGAGGAAGTGTATTTTTTTAATACTATTTTTTTGAGATCTCATTATTTTCTCTGAAAATTAAGGTATTGATTCTTTTCTTTCTTTTTTTTTTTTTGAAGTGAAATAATGTGGAGCAAAGGTCACGAGAACGGAAAAGCACACACTCGTTCGTCAATGTTGTATGAGGCCAATCGGTTTTGAGGCATTAAAATGAGCCTCTCTCAACAAGATGTCAAATAATATAGTACTATTTTTGACGCTAGATGGCGCGTGGAGAGCAAAAGTGTGACGTATTTCATTTTCGGGATCACGTTTTGGAAATATATGTTTCAGATATAACGACATAATCTAGAAAAGTGTGTTCACGTACTGTGATATGTGAGCGATTAAAATCGGACAATGAACATCTATTTTATGTTTTTGGATTTCGTTAAACGAAAAAAGTAATCTATATGCGAGCCTTTATATATGTGTTTTGAATAATGATACCCTAATTAATTTTTATTCATTCAGATTGAAAGAATGTCGTGTGCTTTAAATTTCTGAAGTCGTTCAAAAAAGAAATGTTGCTGTAGCTTTACAATAAATCACTTGAAATGCATATACTAATACATCAATTGCGAAATCCTCAAATAATCCTTTTTCCCAATTCCACTTTCTTTTTTAAAAACATATTTGGATACAAGGACCCTTAAAATCCCTGGAATACCTGCAAACCTCTGAAATCATTTGTCAATCTTTAGAATTTGTGGAAATCTCTTAACATTAACTTAAATTCATTAATTAACTTAAATATCTACTTAAATATTAATATATTTTCAGTACTCGAAAAATTTGTATTATGTTTGGCGAAACTAAATGTCTTTGAGATTTTATAAAGACATTACGGATTTTAAATGATTTACATTTTTCTGAATCGTCATTTACCTTAATTTTTATTTCTCCGAATTCCTATTTAATATGATTTTCATTTCTTCGATTTCCTATTTTTAACATAATTTTACTTTTCCAAATTATATTATTTTCCCTAATTTTTAATTTTCCAAATTACTCTTCTTCATAATTTTCATTTCATTTCAAAAAAACATTGGTAGCACTGAATGAACAAGAACTTCCGTTAAGTTTTAAACGTACTTTTTGAAATTTCCAAAATATGTAATATGATTTTAAAAAATTAAATTTTTTTCTTATCTAAGGTATATAAAAAAATTGCATAAGATATGCAAAATAGGCAGAACCTTGTTGACTTTTATCTAGTTGCGTACGAGAGCTTAATTAGATCTCTTAATATTCATAGATTGACGTGAATATTCACTTCTGCTAATTGATATGTTACAAGAACTGGCCATAAATCAATCAAAAGTCCATCAACGTTATTTCCAATCGTTTTAAATCACTATGCTTCCAGAATAATAAGGATTTCTAAAGATTCTGCGTTCTAAATATTTTCAAATAAAGTTTTCTTGTAGAATTAAGGCTATCAAGATTTGCAAACGTATTATATGAAAAAAAGGTAACCTTGAAAAATTAGAATTCAAAGAGGCTTCAAGGTTTCGATTCAAAAAGGATATTTTTTAGATTTGGGGACGTCACAGTTTATCTGAGGCTTAGTAGAATTTTAAAAAGTCTTCGCCGTCATACCTGGTCATACCAAGTCATACCTGGTCATAAGTGGTCATAGGTTCTTGTATTAGGTCATATAAATTAGATTTTTCACTTATATAGTTTCACAAGATTTGAAAAATACAAAATTTCCAAAAAATAGTTTTTTGGTTATAACTCAAAAACGGTTTCTGGATTTTAATTTTCCTTGATTTTTCTAAACTCGGTGAGTACTCCTGACAATCTAGTCCAAGAGCCGTTCAAATATCTCAAAAACTCTGTCTTTTATTGAAGGTCAAAAAAATTTTTTTCCATTTTTCCAAAATATTGCCAATCTTCGCAAAACTATTTGAAATTCTTCGCTCAAACTGCACAAATCATTAATGTTTCGACGAAATTGAATATTTCACTTAGTTTCAGAAGGTTTGAAAAATGCAAAATTCCAAAAAATCGTTTTTTGGCTATAACTCAAAAACGGTTCTTTGGATTTTAATTTTCCTTGATTTTTCTGAACACTGTAAGCATTCCTGACAAGCTGGTTCAAGAGCCGTTCAAATATGTCAAAAACTCTGGCTTTTATTAAAGGTAAAAAACATATTTTTCACATTTTTCTCAAAAATTGCCAATATTTGCAAAAATGTTTGCAATTCTTCGTTCAAATTACACAAATCATTGATATTTCAACGAAATTAGACTTAATTAATTAGACTTAATTAACTTAACACTACAAGTGTTTTCAATTTTCGTAAAATATATATGGGGCATTATTCCTCAAGTGTACCACCCTCAGAATTTGACTTTGTCTGATCGAACTCAAACTTGGGTAAAGTATAGTCCTACTAGGTACAACTTTAGAGGAAAAAGATTTTTTCGATTGGATAAAAATTGACCGAGATAGGGGAGGGGGAATTTTTCGAATTTTCTCGATTTTGTGCTGTTTCGTGCTATTTCGAAGGTACTAATCTCCTTTCCTATGGAATATACAAAATTTTGTCTCAAATGTTTTTGATAGCTTTTTTCCTGGTCTATCGAATGGTTATAACCATTTTTTAAAAAATTGAAAATTTGACTGATTTTTTTTGAAAATAAAAATATTTTTGACTTTTTTAGAAAAAATGCATTTTTTTTTTTTTTTTTTTATTTCAAAATGAAGCTTAAGTCTCTATCTTTCGATGCTGTAAAATTCATCTTGCTGTTTTTTGTTGTTTTCGAGAAATTAAATAAAGAGAAATGCGCGGAGCGAGAGGCCCAGCTGTCTCAAGCGTTTTTCGATTTTGTGCTGTTTCGTGCTATTTCGAAGGTACTAAATTCTTTTCCTATGGAATATACAAAATTTTGTCCCACATGTTTTTGATAGCTTTTTTCCTGGTCTATCGAATGGTTATAACCATTTTTTAAAAAATTGAAAATTTGACCGATTTTTTTTTTAAATAAAAATATTTTTGACTTTTTTAGAAAAAAGGCATTTTTTTCTTTTTTTTTTTTCTCTCAAAATAAAGCTTAAGTCTCCATCTTTCGATGCTGTAAAATTCAACTTGCTGTTTTTTTTTGTTTTCGAGAAATTAAATAAAGAGAAATGCGCGGAGCGAGAGACCCAGCAGTATCGAGCGCCGTCGGCGCGGCGCTTTACTCTTTATTTAATTTCACGAAAACAACAAAAAACAGCAAGATGAATTTTACAGCATCGAAAGATAGAGACTTAAGCTTCATTTTTAAATAAAAAAAAAAAAAAAAAATGCATTTTTTCTAAAAAAGTCAAAAATATTTTTATTTTCAAAAAAAATCGGTCAAATTTTCAATTTTTTAAAAAATGGTTATAACCATTCGATAGACCAGGAAAAAAGCTATCAAAAACATGTGAGACAAAATTTTGTATATTCCATAGGAAAGGAGATTAGTACCTTCGAAATAGCACGAAACAGCACAAAATCGAAAAAATTCGAAAAATTCCCCCTCCCCTATCTCGGTCAATTTTTATCCAATCGAAAAAATCTTTTTCCTCTAAAGTTGTACCTAGTAGGACTATACTTTACCCAAATTTGAGTTCGATCAGACAAAGTCAAATTCTGAGGGTGGTACACTTGAGGAATAATGCCCCATATATATATATATGTAATTATATATATATATATATATATATGTATGTGTGCATTGCAAGTCGTTCAACATAATTGGATTTCCTTTAGATGCAGAAACGATTCTTACTAATTTGTCTCTGGAAGTTTCTTTCTGATCTCAATTCCAATTCGCCTGTCGCCGATTCGAGATAATATAAGAGTGCGGGAGTTGAAGCTACAGGGGCTTCCATTACTTTTCTAATGACAACGAACGCCGGGGCGACTCGTGACAAAGCAGGGTAATGAGAGCAAGAAGTAAATCACTGGCCATTGTGAGGTAATCCTCGGGTATTGTCTGTTACGAGCGCGTGATGTATTATATTATTGGGGCGCATAGCCGCCAGAGAGTCGCCCCAAGCTTATATACATCTTCCTCTTTCAATACTTTGATCTTCCCTCATTGACATCTCATTATTTGATGGACCTAAGTATCGAGAAAGATGAATGATAATATAAAAAGCAATAATACGGAAATTAGTGTTATCAGAATGGTACTCCCGATAAATCTGTACAAATATATGTATTTTATTACAAAGCATCTCATTTTTATAAATTAATATTAATATTATTGAATTGAATCAATTCCGATTGGATTGAAGTGTTTGAAATGGAATCGAGACAATTCCAATCATTTTAAAATATTTCCAATTGAATTGAGTCAACACCAATTCAATTGATTCAATTACAATTTGATTGAGTCAACGCCAATTCAATCAAGTAAATTACAATTTAATTGAACCAATCCCAATTCTACTGTAGTATTTATAATTGAATTAAGTAAATTTTAATTGGATAGAAGTATTCCCAGTTTGATTCAAGAAATTAGACTTGAATTCAGCCACTTCCAATTGAATTGAGTCAAACCCAATTGAATCAAGTCAAATCCATTTGAATTGAAGTAGTCCCTGTTTGATTCAATCAATTAGACTTGAATTCCGCCAATTCCAATTGGATTGAAGTATTCCAATTTGATCTCAGTTAACTCAGACAAATTCAATTGAATTCAGACAAATCAAATTGAATGCAGGAAATTTAAATTAAATTCCTGCAATTCCAATTGAAGCTGAGCATTCCAGTTCAATTGAAGAAACTCCAATCAGATAAATTCCAATTGAATTTCAGCATTCCGATTCAATCGAAGAGAATCAATTTATATTCGAGTTAAATCAAAAAAATTTCAATTTAACTAATTTCAATTGAATTCAATAGAATTGAAACAATACCGATTGAAGAAATTCTAATTAAATTTAAGCAATTATATTTGACTTGGACCAATTTTAATTGAATTAAACAGAATTCAACCAATACTAATTGGATTTGATAGAATTGAATCAATTTTAATTGAATTCAATAGAACTAAATTAATTCCAAATTGACTTAAAAAGAATAATTGAACCAAAACCAATTGAATTAAATAGAATTGAATCAATGCCAATCGAATACAATAGAATTGAACCAATTCCAATTGAAGTTAATAGAATGGAACCAATTCCAACTGAATTCAATAGAATTCAACCAATTACAGATGAATTTGATAGAATTGAACCAATTCCAAGTGAATACAATAAAATTGAACCATTTTCAATTGAATATAAAGAATTACAATTGAATTGAAATATTTCCAATTTAATACACTCAAACATATTTTAATTTTTAATGATAAAAATATTATTGGTAATTATTTTATCGAAGAAAAATTCTTTTAAATTATTTTAAATAATGTTGATTAGGATATTGATTATGCATATTATTATCCTCAAAAAAATATTTTCTCTTCAGAACTCAGAGATACAGAGCAAGATTTAGGTTACCCTCATCCCAAGGCAAAAATAAAAAATAAAGTTATTAGTTAATAAAAGAATGTTTCCTGTTCGTGAGTTTCTCGACTACGAAAAAGGAGCTGATTTCGAATCTTTCCAAATGCTAGTGAATGTAGTCAATCTCTTGCATTCCTGACTCGATTCGTCTCTGCGATAATGAGGATCGGAATAAACAATAAGTCTCTATCCTAGGCGAGTTGAACGAGTCTAAGGATAGGAAGATTCGAAACGTTAACGGTATTCGAGTTAGTAGCCTTCTGAGCTTCTTCGTTTGATCTCCAACGAAACGGAGATCGTTATATCACACTTCGTTATCTGCGATCGTTAGGATCATATGATAGTCGGATCAAAGTGGGCTGATCTAACGGAACGAACGGATCACGTCAATTGTTGCGGAAACTGTCCATCCAGAAAACAAACATACAAGAGTTAACTCTGAGCGGAGTTTATACGCGAAACCATCCATTTCAAACGGGATGATCTTATCGCAAGTAAGACTCGGAGGAATTAATTTCGAGATGAATAATTGTGGGGCTAATTCCTCCCAAGAATTTTATTCTACAAAATTTTATTATTTTTTTCTTTTTATCGAAGAGAATTATGAGATTGTCGAATAATTTGTGATAAAATTTGAGTATGTGTGACCTTTAATGACGAGATGTGACCAGGTGAGAGCAAGCATGACAATATATGACCAACTCTGACCATTTATGACCAAGTATGACTAGGTATGACCAGGTGAAAGCAGGTATATATGACCAACTGTGGCCATTTATGACCAGGTATGACCAAGTATGGCTTGATATTATCGGGTATGATCAGACATGACTATGTATGACCAGGTATGATTAGCTATGGCCATGTATGACCAGGTATGATTAGCTATGGCCATGTATGACTAGGTATGACTATCTATGGTCATGTATGACTAGGTATGATTATATATAGCCATGTATGATTAGGTATGACTAAGTATGACCATATATAACTATCTATGGTCATGTACGACTAGGTATTATTATATATGGCCATGTATGATTAGGTATGACTAAGTATGACCAGATATGACAAGTAATGAGTAGGTATATCTAGGTGTAATCAGGTATGACAATGTATGACCAGGTATGACTATCTATGGTCACGTATGAGTAGGTATGACTAAGTATGACCATATATGACAAGATATGAATAGATATATCTAGGTGTGACCAGGTATGACGATATATGGCATTGTATGACCAGGTATGACAATGTATGACCATTTATGACTAGGTTATATCAGATATGACTAGGTATGATCATGTATGACCAGGTTTTATCAAGTATGACTAGGTATGACCAAGTGAGAGCAGGTATGACAATATATGACCAACTGTGACCATTTATATATGTATATATGACCAGGTACGACTAGGTATGTCTAGGTATGATCAGGTTTGACTTGGGTATGAGCAGGTATGACTACGCATGACCGGGTGTGAGCAGATATAAAAAAAATTGGTTTGAAAAAAGAGGTTGGAAAAGTGGTTTAAGAAAATTTATTTTAAAAAGGTTTGGAAAAGTATTTAGAAATGGGTTTCAAAAAGAGAAAATCAGGTTTAAATAACAGGTTGAAAAAAAAATTTTGGAAAAAGTGAATGGAAAAGTGAATTTCGAAAAAAAGGTGTTAAAGTAAACGTTTGGAAAAAGAATTTGGAAAATTTTTTTGGGTAAGGAGTTTGAAAATGTGAAAGTTTGGGAAAGTGGGTGATAGGAAAAGTGGTTTTGGAAAAGTGGTTTTAAAAAAGTATTTAGAAAAAGTGTTTAAAAAAAGAGAAAATTAGATTTAAATAACAGGTTGGAAAAAAAACTTGAAAAAGTCGAAAAGTAAAATTTTGCAGAAGTGGAAAAAAAAACTTTGAAAAGGGGGTTTATTTACTTAAAATTGGGCAGACTTTATTTTATAATAAATAAACATTAACTTAACATTTACCATTTAGTGACAGTTACAACCTTTTCATGAAAATTTTTAATTTAGAGATAAACTTTTTTCTGTGCAGGTAAATCCTTCAGTCAGTCGGACATGCTTCATGTGCGCAAATTAAAACATCAAAAGATCCTCAGCTAGTAGTCATTCGTCGGAAAGAGATGAGTGAGGAAAGTGTGAGCGAGATCGAGGCAAAAGGACGTATGTGAAGAGTTCCTATCGACTGAAAGTGGAGGACGCGCAAAAAGGGCGAAGAGCTATCCACCAAAAGGGACTTACATAAGGCAGGGCTATTCCACCATCTTTCGTGTAATTACTGGCATAAAATACCGTGTTTCTTCTCCTCTTATCCACTTTCATCAAAGTTATAGTAATTAATGAAGAAAAACTGATTTGCAGCGTTTTTATTCACACGATTGAAAACGGAAGTGTTTCATAAAAATAAAGTTTAGGAGCAACAAATATTTATTATTGCGAACTCATATAAAACTCACCCCATTACCACTTATACCTACTTAAAAAATTCACCAAAAATTCTCTAATTCGCGGTGTAAACATTTTATTGTTTATAATAAGTCTTTTCAATACTAAAAGACATCCTAAAAAATTTTATACCTCCAGGTCATTTGGAACTCACCTCCATTTTCATCCCTTAAACCAAAAAGATTTTCATGAATATGGGGTGAGTTCCCAATTAGTTGGAAGGATGAAATTTCTTTGGGTATCTTTTAGCATTGAGAAGACTTATTATCAGCAATAAAATTTTAACCCCACGATTTAGGGAATTTTTGTTAAATTTTTTAAGAGTAAAGATTGATATGGGGTGAGTTCCACAAGAGCTAGAAGGATGAAACTTTTTGGGGTGTCTTTTAGCATTGATAAGACTTATTATCAGCAATAAAATTTTAACCCACGAATTAGAGAAATTTTGGTGAATTTTCTAGGTCTAAGGAATGTTATGGGGTGAGTTCCAAATATCCTGGAGGGATGAAACTTTTTGGGGTACCTTTTAGCGTTGAGAAGACCTATTATCACCAACAAAATTTTGACCAACCGAATTAGCGTAATTTTGGTGAATTTTTTAACTTTAAGGGATGAAGTAGGGTGAGTTCCAAATTCGCGGAAGGGTTGAAACTTCGGTGGGTTATTTATCTGATTGTAATGAACAACTTTCTATCAGAAAATTTTAGATCTTGTACGTCTTAGGAAAAAAAAATTTCTTTTTTCATTTTTCGTAAATGATGCAAACTGTCTTCGCTAAGTTTTCGAAAATGGAACACCTCCAATTTCCTTCAAACTACGAATACCTTCGGTTTTGATGCGCTGATTACGAATATGATAGTGAAAATTGTCGAGTAGTTGATTTTCATGTTAAAACCATGAAAAAACCTTAAAAATCATGGTTTTTTGCGTTTATCTCACTCAATATGTAAAATTAAAAAAAAATTGTTTCAAAAAAAAGTTGCAGATCTCATCGAAATACACATTTTTTGTTTAAGGAATTTTTTTCTACGAGTGATAGTTATTGAAGAAATTAGAGATACATCGACTTTCATTAAAAAAAAGCATCACTGAGAAAACTGTTTGGTTCGGACAACAAAACTTTTTGTTGCTATAGAAGCAACAAAAATTATTTGGTTGTGCCAACCAAATCTTGTTTCTTTCAACAAACCTTTTGTTGAACCAAGAAAATTCATTTAGACCAACAAAATCTCGGTTTTGGTTGAATTAACAAAACTTTGGTTGGTTCAACAAAAATTCGGTTAGCACAACCAAAAATTTTTGTTGCTTCTATAGCAAAAAAGAATTTTGTTGTCCAAACCAAACAGTTTTCTCAGTGCATAAACCATGACTCTTCACATTGTAAAGGGAAATCATTATAAAAGAAAATCATTGTAGAGGAAGATCATTGTAAATGGAAATGATTAAGGAAAATCATGGTGAAGGGAAATGGTGAAGGGAAATCATGGTAAAAGGAAATGGTAAAGGAAATCATGGTAAGGGAAATCATGGTGAGGGAAATCATGGTAAATAAAAATGGTAAAGTGAAATCATAGTAAAGGGAAATCATGGTAAAGAGAAATGGTAAAGGAAAATCATGGTAAATGAAAATGGTAAAGGGAAATCATAGTAAACGGAAAATCATGGTAAAGGAAAATAATCGTAAAGGGAAATCACGGTGAAGGGAAATGGTAAACGGAAATCATGATAAAGGGAAATCATAGTAAAGGGAGATCATGGTAAAGGGAAATGGTAAAGGGAAATCATAATAAAGGGTAATCATGGTAAATAGTAATGGTAAAGGGAAATGGTAAAGGGAAATCATAATAAAGGGTAATAATGGTAAATGGTAATGGTAAAGGGAAATGGTAAATGGAAATCATAGTAAAGAGAAATGGTAAAGGGAAATGGTAAAAATTTGTTGCATTTTTCTCTGAGAATGTCGTTACTGGTCTGATCCAAGTTCTGATGATGCTGCCGATGCTGATGGTCGGAAAAGAATCGGCTCAAGGCGGGCAAAGAGCCAGGAGGATGCAAAGGGTTACAGTCAAAGTGGTGGCATGGCGGACAGGGTAGAACCAGTAACCTGGGCTAAACTACACAACCTCAGCTGATATAAGTCGGGCTATTATCGGGCTATGCGCTGAGAGCCCTCCGCTTTCATCCGCTAATGGGCAGCTCTCCGCCCGTCTGCTCCTTTACTGCGTCATTAATACAAGTTGCATATGTCGAGAGCCGGTGCGCTACAATAATTTACATGAATGGAATTGAAAATTTTCTACTTCACGGCGGAGAAAAAAGACACGCGAAAACGAGAAACGAGGAAGAGAGATGAAGCTCGCGCTACGCATTGCTAGAGAAGGAACGAGCAAGCGCAATCTCTCAGAGACGGCCTTTTTATTCTGAGGAAGTAGCGGAATTCTTACCGCTTTTGCGGCTGCTAATAGTTTTTAAAAAGATTAATATACCCTCCGGAAATTAAAAGTGAAACCGATACTTCCTTTGAATTTGCGATTGGAGATTCTGGAATGGTATTTCATTTTTGCATTCCTTTCCTTTTTATTTTGAATGCGCTTTATACTCGTAATATGGTAAGGTGTAGCGCAAAATGAAATTTTTTTTTTATTACAAATGCTTGGGGTCTAATTTTTTTCCTTTCTGCCTAAAAAAGAAAAGTGCAAAGGTTCATTACGATCAAAACAGGCTTTAATGCTTTGGAAAGAAAAAATACGAAAAAATGGTTACTTAAAATTTGTTTTAATTTATTTTGAACGTGTTTTAAGAGATTTGGAAAGTATTTTAAAGGATATTACAAGATTTTAAGTGATTTTAGGGAATTTCAAGAAATTTCAATGAGATATTAAAGGATTTCAAAAGATTTTCAATTATTTTAAGCTATTTATTATTATTATTATTATTATTATTATTATTATTATTATAAGATTGCGATTTAAAGAGGTAGTTCAATGCAAAGAAAAATGAGTAAAATGAAAGGGGAAACTAATTTTAACCACTTTGTTAGAGAACAAAAGGGAAGAAAGCGGCATGAGAATGTCCGCAGTATGCCGAAGACTAAAGACTAAGGCTATTCATTGACCTCGTGCACTTTATTATGCACTGTGTCGTGAGTTAGCGCAAATAATGTCGTCGTAAACCAATCACTCGACGTCCCACGCCTACGCACCAATACCGCAAGGTTTCCTTCCCATGTGTCATATGGCAAAAGGATACACAATAACACAATTGCATACGCGTGAAGAGGATCACATAGAACAAATACCTACGTATGTCCTTACTAATGAAATAATACCAATTCGTTTACTGACTCATTTTAGTAATCATTTTTACTACCAATTAGTTAAAAACTATCAATTGACAGTCAAAAAATACTGGTTTATTTAGTAAGACTCACTAATTAATTTAGTTACCCTTACTAATTGATTTAGTTAATCTTACTAAATGAATTAGTAGTTTAATACTGTAAATTATTAGTTTTTAACAAGAAACTTTTTTAGGATTATTAGACAGAGTTGCTCTTATTTTTGTATAATTTATTGTTTTTCATTTTTATTTGTAAGCAGCATCATGTTTTTAATTATTTTTTGAATTTCTCCAATGCAAGGCAGTCATGAAATCAGCAGCCTCATCGGAGCACATCTGTTGGATAAGTTCCACTGCCATTTCCCCTCCCAATCGTAAGAGAACAGAAAAGTGGGGGCAATGCATGGGATTGGTCGAGTCTCGTCGGCTGCCGGGCGGTCGCAGCCGAGTAGCTCCGAAGGACACTTGAGTCTCGCGCTATTCGTCAGTGGCGAAACGAGAAGAGGAGAATTCTCAGTGAAGCGCTCGGAGAAGGGGAAAAAGCTGAAGGAAAGGAGAAACACGAGAACCTCGCGTTGGATATCACTGTTTTAATTAATTGTTGCGAAACAATTATTGCTGCGTTGCTCGTAAACTTAATGACGTTTTATATTTTAAAATACTGTCATCCCTTCCAAAATTATTTTTCATTGTATTCTGCACCTGCGATCTTACTTTAGGCCTCGCTTTAGGCTCCTCCTAGTTATTTATAATTGAATAAACTATACAGTTTAAGTATGAAAGTCAATAGTAACGCGTACTTGTAACATTGTAACGTACTTGTTATTTTTTTTTAGTAACGGTAGCACACTTGTTATTTTCTTCTTAATAACGATAATGCGTTTTTTGGTAACAATAGTTCAGAGTAACGAACGTTACTAAAGGTTACTTTATAAAAATTTTAAATACGTTTATTTACTCTCTCTCTCCTTTCTTCGAGACACATACATACAGATTGTAGAATCTTTCATTCCTTCCGCCACACCACCCCCCTCTCATCAAGTCTAACCTCGTACATGAACGCTACTCGAAGGAACGTCCGATTCGAGGTACCGACCTTTCTCACCTTACTTAGGTCACGATAGGTCAAGAAAAGACAAGGTTTAGTGCCTCCATCGAATGAATTAGCGCCGAGAAGGAATTCCCGACCTTTTTGTTGGATTCTTGTATAAAGAAGAAAAACCGAAGCGATTGGGGGAAATTACGAGAAATTAGCCGAAATTATTCTCAATACCTATTTGAAACTTGATTAAAAAAGCTGAGAAGGTTAAAAAACTTTTGAATTAATTAAAAGGCAGTAATTGAAAAGCAAGAAGTTAGACACTGGGGACAACTGTAATTTTCTAAAAATAAAATTTCTGCCACTTTAAAATTCCTGACACTAGAAAATTCCCAAAATTAAAATTAATAATATTATATATTATATTATAAATTAATTTATTAAATTAATATTAATAATTAATATTATTTTAATTATTTTTAATTGGGGCTATTTTTGTAAAATATTTAAATTCATTCATAATTTAAAAATATTTTTGAAGTAATAAGAACCTGTTAAATGTTAAATATTATTTTAGCAACGTAAATATTTTCGCACTTTTTGCAGATATTTTAAAAATCACTTACCGACACGAATTCCCATGTCAGAATGTTGACAGCGTTCTAAAAAAATTAAATTTGTATTAATTAAAACTTATTCATGGTTAAATAAAATAAAATAATTTTGATAACAAAAATATATTCACCTGCTTCCGAATCCTAATTGCAAGATGTTCACTGAACAGGGGCGGATCCAGGGAGGTTAGGGGTTCAACCCCCCCCCCCCGAAACTTTTCACATTGTATATCCGAAATATCATTAATATGCAATTACAAAATATAATCAAAGCTATATTCCATGGATATTTACCC
Source organism: Synergus itoensis (assembly GCA_904066005.1). NCBI lineage: Eukaryota > Metazoa > Arthropoda > Insecta > Hymenoptera > Cynipidae > Synergus > Synergus itoensis. The sequence goes on along the minus strand of CAJFCP010025881.1, from coordinate 119,991 downwards.
CCACCCCCCGAAATATTTTTCTGGATCCACCCCTGTCTCTGAACTTCGAGTCTTGAAAATCCAATGGCACTGAACTTTTTCACTTGACACTAGACCCTTGAAACTTGAAAAATTTGAACGACTCGCAACTTGAAAAATAGAAGTTCAGTTTAAAAACCTAAAAAATTTTGTATAAAAACTACACTTGCAAAACTAAAAAATATTAAATACTGAAAAAGTTGAAAAAGTTACAAAAGCTTCAAAAACTTAAACGAATTGGAAGAATTCAAAAACTTGAAAAAATAAAAAAAGTTGGGAAATTTCCAAAATTTGAAAATTTGAAACTTATCGTAAATTAAATTAATTTTTTTCGATTTACCTTCTGCTGTGGTACAGATTAGTCATTTACAAAATATTCAATTAGAACATTTATACTTGTCCTCTTTCTAATTTGAGAGTGTTTATTTACTACCTATTTATCGACTGTTGTGTTTCTGGGGAATTTGTCCTTGGTGTCATTGTTTACGTCGGCTTTGTTCATTTTTTCCTCTTTTTCTCGTTTTTGTACTTTTCTCACGTTGTTTTAACTTTCTCAACTTTTTCAACATTCTCAACTTTTCAAACTTATAAAAATTTTACTTTTTTTAATCAACTTTTTCGAGCGTTTCGCTTTTGACGAATTTTTCAACTTTTTCAACTTCTCCAACTTGAGAGAGTTGAAAAAAAATTAGATGTTGGAAAACTTGATGAAGCTGAAAAATGTTAAAAACTTTAAAAACTTTTTAAGCCTTTTTAACTTTTTCAAGTTTTTTAGTTTTGTCGGGTTTTTTTTCAACTTTGTCAATTTTTCAAGTTTTTCAATTTTTAAGTGTCTTTTGTTTTTTTTTTACGTTTTGAAATTATTTTAACTTTTGAAATGGTATATATTTTCTAATTGAATCATTTCTAAAAGACTAATCTGTATCAGTAGAAGTCTGGTAGAAGAAAAATTAAAATAAATTTAATTTAAGATAAATTCCAAATATTGAATGAAGAGCAAAAATATCATCCTTTTTAAGTGACATTTATACAGGGTGGGCCATTTTAATCGCTCCACCTAAATTTATAGGAACCTAAGCAGGATAGAGAGAAATGGTTTAGACAAAAGTTGAAAAAGACAGAGGGGGTCACTCAATGGTACCAACGCCCTTGACCTTGAAGTCGATTTTCAAGGTTATTTCAAGGTCAAAGTGATTTTTTTTAAATGGAAACACCTTTTTTTGACCTCGGATTCAGAAAGAGCGGGAAATTCTTGAAGTCAATTAAAGGTCACCACTTTGACCTTGAAATAACCTTGAAAATCGACTTCAAGGTCAAGGACGTTGGCACCATTGAGTGACCCCCTCTGTCTTCTTCAACTTTTGTCTAAACCATTTCTCTCTATCCTGCTTAGGTTCCTAGAAATTTAGATGGAGCGATTAAAATGGCCCACCTTGTATGTATATTTGTAGTTTTGAAAGCAAAAGCAAGTCTTATTTAAATAGAATCTTGAGATTGAGAAAGCCTTTGCTATTTATCGTATCTTTTGTGGTTCTTGGAAATTCGTCTCATTGTTAACGTGGCCACTTTAATTGGAGAATGTGTTCCGAAACAATTTGTTTACTTTCTGGTTACCCACGGACCAAGGACGCTTGGTAGCTTCTTAGAAATTTTCATCCATTATTTCTCAGTTGTGTTTCGACTTCCGATCAGAGTAGTAGTGAAATTTTTGAGACATTAAATTGTGAAATTGAAAGTTGTGAATATTAAGCATTACCCATCGAGTGTCAAGTGCCAAGAATCAAGTTTAAAATTTTTGAACTTTCCTAACTTTTTTAACTTCAAGTTTTTGAATTCTTTCAACTTTTAAGTTTTTAAAGCTTTTTAACCTTTTTTTTTTTTCATTTTTCAGTATTTTAATCTTTTCTAGATTTACGAGTGTAGTTTTTTTTTTTTAATTTTTTGCCTTTTTAAAATTGTTCGTTTTTTTCAAGTTTATTTTAACTTTTTCAAGTTTTCTGGTTTTATCAAATTTTTCGGCTTCTTCAATTTTTTATATTTTTCAAGTTTTCTTCTTTTCCAAGTTTTCAAACATTTTAAAACTTTTTTTTTAAAACCATATCAAACTTTTTCAAGTGTTTTAAGCTTCAAGCGACACGTTTCATGAACTAAAGTTCGAGTTTTTCAAGTTGCAAGTCGTTGAAGTTTTTCAAGTGTCTAGTGCCAAGTGAAAGTGTCAAGTGAGTGTCAAGTGCCATTGGATTATATGTATCCAGATTCGAGGTTCAGGGAACATCTTGCAATTGGGATTCGGAAGCAGGTAAAATTTTTTTATTAATAAAATTATTTCATTTCATTTAACCTTGAATAATTTTTAATTAATCCAAATTTTATAATCCGACGACAGATTATGCGACGGTAAGTGACTTCCATTATACAGAGATCGTTAAAATATATTTAAAATAATCAATATTTTTTATCATTTGAAAAAATTTATAAATTCTACACAAATTTACTGATGAAACTTAAATTATAATTGTAGGTACATATTTATTTTATGAAAAAAATTATTTACTAGCAGAACGTATTCCGAACATTTTTGGAATCGATTTTCAAAAATTCTCATCCCTTTGACCATCACTATAAGGATTCATGGATTATTACCCCCCCCCCCTATTTCGAGTTAAATTCTTTGAATTTCGTTTTTTCTCGATATAGCTTTTGAAAAAATTGATAGACAAAAATTAAAAATAAGTAAATCAAAATAAAAATTTTAAGCCAAAAAAGGCAAGTACAAAAACAGAAGAAGAAAATCGTTACTTTTTAAAGGCCTACAATATTAATTTTAAAAACTTTTTAAATTCTATTGAAAAATCTTCAATTCAAATTTTGAGCCATAAATCACGATAAAAAAAAAAAGTAAAATAAAAAAAGTAAAAAATAAAAAAAGTAAAGATATCAAAATTAGCTTTTGATATTAAGCTTTCTTTCGAACATTTTTGGTAGGAGGCTCGTTTGTTTTTTAATTATGAAAAATGCTATTAGCATATTGACTCGAACAGAATTTTTCTAGACAGATTTTTTTTAGACTTTATTGGGTTTTTTCTTTAGAACCTTAGGGGTTGATTTTGAGGGTGATCTTAGAGGAGTAGGTGGATGTAAATTTTTTGAATTTCTTTGGACATTAAATAAAACCATTTAAAATGATAAAATCTTAGGTCTGGAAATTGGGGGATTTTTAATTTTATTTGGCGTAGGGTCTTTTTCTTAAGCTTTGGTTTGGGCTTGAGGGTGATCCTAAAGGGTTAGGTGAATTTAACTTTTTTGAACTTATTTAAACTTTTCATGGAACCATTTTAAACAATAAAATTTTAGGTGTCGAAGTTTGGGGATTTATATTAATTATTTTGAGCTTAGGGGATGATTTTGGGGGTGATCCTAGAGGAGTAGGAAACTTTTCTTTAAAGGTCGATGAAACTTTTTTTTTAATGGAATTTTAAGTCTTCTGCTATTTACAAAAAAAAATCGTTGTAAACGTTGCGAAGTTCAGTTTCCATATTTTTTCTCATAATTTAGGTAACTTAATCTAAATAAAAAAAAAATCTTCAAAGACTAAAAATCGCCAGACTGTTAATCTAGGAATTAGCTTCTTTATGCAACTGAAAAGGAAAGTTCTCGTTGTCCGGGTTCGTGGTTGGACATTCTGTTAAGGGCCCTGTTTGAAACGAGTTGGTCCGGTGTAGGGATCGTCCTTCCAATGGAACTGTTAGGCAAAGGGTTTCCGGGGCGAAAGGAGGGGAGTGGAAGGGACAAGGGGTGTACAGGCGCGCGTGTCCAGTATCTGGTTCGCTAATTAGCTGCAAGGTGGGATAAAGAGTGCTGGAGTCGAAAACATTAAAGCCAGCAGAGGGGTGGAAGTTTAATGGACGTTGACGTGTGGCGGCTATAGCTATAGGTACTACAAACTATAGCCATCAAGGGTTGCTGGACTAAAAAACCGAGACCTTTTTGTGTACAAGGTGTACTCATAAAAATTTTTTGTCATTTTATTATTTAAATAATTTTATTATTATTATTATTATTATTATTATTATTATTATTATTATTAGATAAAGATATTATTATTTTTTATTATTACAGTTTCATTTAAACAGTTCTAATCCAGTCCTTGAAAAATATTTTTAAAAAATAAGATATGTACCCGGAAAAATATTTCTTAAAAATAATTTTTGTAAATCAAAAATATTAAAGCTGTTGAGTACAAGTTCTAACCTTAAGTACACAATCGGTAAGAAACGAATCTTAGGAATTTTTGTCAGTAATTTATATAAAACACGCGTATTGTATTTTCCTCTGCAAAGTTTTTTCTAAGAAATTAGCAAAGGCAAATCAGATGGTATGCAAGGTAAAAGGTGCGTTTTATCGTCGAGAAAAACTCATTCGATTGCAATATTTGTTTGAAGACTGTCATGAAATGTGGAGTTTATTACTCTTGGAGAATAGCGGTGATATTTTCCAGGTGTGTGAGTCCATTTAGTTCGAAGAATGCAGAATTAATTCTGCTGTTTCCATCAGCCTAGAGAAATAGGTCGTATTGATTATCAACAACAATATACTGTAAATTCGCCTATCAATCTTTCACAGGATCTAGGAAATAGTGAAAAAGTGATCGAGGGAATACGAAAGACCCAACTTTATGAGATACAATCGATAAATGCGTCAAATTGATTTTAAAACTTGTTCATTGAACGACCTATGCTATTGATATATCGTTTGCGAGAGTGTTAAATTATTTTATCTATTTTACTACAGATCTGCACTTTTCAATTTTTCAAGAAATTTATCTTTCAGTTTCATTATCTTGTTGGCTTTTTTTTTATTGATTCATATTTTTTGTAATGAAATTTCCTTATTATTTTAGTACTATTTTGCCAAAATAGTCTAGTGCCTTTGTTTCGTTATTAGTCAGGGCACCAAAGCCCTGTTCCCACTTACATCTTCTTTAGTTTAAAAATACGAAGCCGGTGGAAAAAAAAATATATATATATAACGGTCGGTAAATAGTGACTTCCTTGTTTAACCTTTCACATTTGCCCTTAACAACAGCTAATATTGAACCCCAGGAAATTTTCTCTGCAACAAAATTTCACTGTAGCATTTTTTGTGATAATAGTTCAGCAAGCAATGCTCTCATTCGGTAATGGCTTGTAAAAGGAAACGGCAGAGATTTATTGGTTGCCAGTACGAAATGTATGAGAGTCAACAATCGCTCGGTACAATAGAGTGGCGTGTACACACGGTCCAACAAACGACGCAACAGTCAAGTGGCGCGGTTTCCAATGGAGTTTCTTTCTGCGCGGGGCCGCATGATTAACGATTGAACGCACTTGACTTCCGATCCAAGTCGCTTCAACATTCACGAAGCAAAAGGAACACTCGTTGCCTGGCGTTGCTCGCATTCTCGTCCGGTTACGCGATTTATTTATTTCTCTTTTTCTTTTTTAGTCTTTTTTTCCCCTTTTTTTCTTTCCTCTTTCTTACTTACTCTTAGTCTTCCTTTCCTCTCCATCCCTCACCACCTTAAAAGTTTCTCGCCTTCGCGTCATTGATTTATGGCGTTCCGTCGATTCGTCACTCCCAAGCAGGGTGAGAAACCGCTACGTCGCGCTCCTTCCGTAGAATCGCGATGTAAAAGCCAAAAAGGAAAAGACGACGTCGAAGGAATACGAAATATCCGATTGCTCAGTAGAGCAGGAACGATAAAAAGCGTTGAAGAAAATAATAATAATCGATGAAAAATTAATACAGTGAACTCTGTCAATAGTGTCACGAAAATTTCAGCTTATACGACTTTTCTGGGAAGAGCCGTGCCCCCACTCTTCGCACGTATCGCCCTCCAAAACCGCTAGGACTATTCGCATCGCTCTCACGTAATAGTGCCCCACAGTGTGTGGCACTATCTAAACGATTCTGTCCGGCGGAGACATCTAAGGTTCTTAACTTACCTAAATCGTCTTTGTGGAAGATTCTGAAGGTTATTTTGAATTATCATCTTTAAAAAGAAAGTTCTACAATCCTACAAAAATTGGTGATCTTCAACGCGGGCATCTCAGGTTTTTCACTTACCTAAATCGTTTTTGTAGAAGGTTCTGAAGGTTATTTTGAATTATCATTTTTAAAAAGAAATTTCTACAATCCTACAATGGGCCGCTTTACACCGAGGAGAGTAAATATAGAGATTGTAGAGATTGTAGAGATTGTAGAGCTGTTGGGGGGAGCGAATCTTTCGCCTCGGAGAGAGCGTAGAAGAAGGGTTGCCAACTTATAAAATTCATCTGCTTCAGCTGATCGAAATTGTCGGTAATGTAGGCTTGTGTGTATCATTATCTTTCATGGCCTACATTACCGACAGTTTCGATCAGCTGAAGCAGATGAATTTTATAAGTTGGCAACCCTTCTTCTACGCTCTCTTCGAGGCGAAAGATTCGCTACCCCAACAGCTCTACACGCGCTTAACTATACTTACTCTCCTCGGCCCAATAACCAGTAGACCGCTTTACACCGAGAAGAGTAAGTATAGTTAAGTGCGTGTAGAACTGTTGGGGGGAGCGAATCTTTCGCCTCGGAGAGAGCGTA
>CAJFCP010025881.1:48783-77471 GCA_904066005.1 Synergus itoensis | reverse complement strand
CTGGCATAATTCTGCACTGATACTACAATGATGCAACCATAATTAGGGAATAATGACGCATTAATTATGCTATAATGATACCATAATTTTTCTGTAATTATCCACAAAGATCGCCATTATTATGCAATAATTTATGCAATTATGTTGCATCATTTCTGAAATTAGGCAGTCATAATGATGACATAATGCAGTCATAATGCTGGCATAATGCAGTCATAATGCTTGCATAATCTAGTCATAATGCTGGGATAATTCAGTGATTATTCTGAATAAACGTTGTAATGTTGTCACCATAATGATGCATTATTTCTACAATAATTATGCATTAATACTGCCATAATTCGGGATTAATTCATAATTCTATCATAGAACTGACATCAAGTTGTCATAATGCTAACATAATGATTGAAATATGCTGCAATAGTGCTGAAGTAATAATTTCGTAATAATACTGCTATAATTATGCAATTATTGCAGCAGAATGTAAGCAGTAATGCAGCATTATTGCAGCATTATTGCAGAATTATTCTAGCATTAGGACAGTATCATTTCTAAAAAAAGTTCAGCATAATTACAGAATTTTGAAAAATTATTTCAGCATTATTGAAGAACTATGAAAGCAATAATTTTACAATAATTCTACAATAATCTTGTGAAATAATTATGCCTTTTTAATGCCACATTATCTGCTATTGGTGACTTTAATACATCTTCCTCTAATCCTCAACTAGGATTGTTGCTTAACTAACATCTTCTGCTAAATCTCAGTAAAAAATTATCACATGAGCTTCGCAATATAAGTCACCTAAAATTAGCAGATGTAACATCAGCCTAAGCTTTCTCCAAATCAGAGTTTTTAATTTCTACCGCAGCTGATGATTTTATTGTCTAATCCTCTCGATAAAAGAATCCCAGCATTAGGGAACTTAATAATTTCAACGAAACTATTGTTCCCGAGCTGATAGTGGAAATCGGGCAACCTGATCCGAAGGTTCGTCCAAGAAAGGCTGCATAATGGAGGCTGCCGTTAACAATCCCGTAGAAAGACGCCGGTGCGTTTTATATTGAGGAATATTGGGGCATTGTGGTGAACCTCTGAGTATGTATGCATACGTATGTGTCTGTGGATTGACAATGGGAAGCTCAGTGGGTGCGTTAATCCGGTATGCTGGACTGTGGGAATATTTCGGGGAGAGAGTCCGCGAGAGATGAGAGAAACAGAAAAAGAAAGAGTCGAGAGAAGAGAACAGGAGGAGAGAGCGAGAAGTTCTTGGCTCTATTGTTGCATCTGATACTATCTGCCATACACGCGATGCCTCTGTCGGCACTGCCAACCTTAAATCGGGCTTAAGGTCTTACGCAGCCTCCTTGATCGTGTAACCCGATGTAACTACAGAGTCGAGGATAATTTATTCGGAGCGAAATTCTCACATGTCGAGGTCGACGTTTTATTATTATATTTCGTCGAGATGAGTATCGACTCTGACGATCTTGACTTAAAAACCACTTCATTGATTAAAGCTCCTCAGCATTAGAAAGACGATTCAGCTAAATAAAGGTAGATTCAGCTAGAAGTATAATCAGCTCTTACCAAAATAGGAATATTTTAATTAGACTTTTCCACTTCATTTTGTACTTCAGCACCCAATAAAAACTAAGTTAGTTATTCTCAGACTTTGATTGGACCCTATCTCAGAGTCTTAATTAACAGGAGTTTATTTATTACTGGAATACAGTTACAGTTGGCCGGTTAAGTAATTATTGTGTTGGTAGCGTGGAGACATGAATGTTGAAATTTTACGATGATTCATATGGAAAAAAGTCAATGGGAAAATAGCATTGCAAAACAAGTGTCCATGTCCAGTGTCCATGTATCAGAAGAGCCTGAAGATGGGTTGTCCTTGAATTTATGACGCTGATGATAGTGATGATGATGCTGGTATTTTATTTCGAGGTAGTTTTAAGACATCTGCATAACATTAACGGAAAAGTGGAATAAGAAAAGAAACGATCGAAGGTGAAGGAACTTGTTACTAATAATGGAAGAGAGTCTTAATCTTGGAGCAGGTTTAATCCCTTCCGACGCTCGAATAAAGCCGTCAGTGTAGCGAGAATGATCGATACACACGAACCTTCCTGCCCACTCGCATCCGCGTGTGGACGACATAAAGCGATTCTGATATTGAGACGTGTCACCTTTGAATTATTTATTATCCAATAAAACCCTCTATCTTTTGGAACAATGTTTTCGGAAATACGATTAATGCACTTGTTTTATCAATTTCAGAGGTATTCGAAATTATATACTTTCATTTGCATCTGGAATGGATCCATAAAAAGTCGATTTCGACATTAGTTGGATACCATTCCTGCTAATTAAACGCTCTTTCAGAGATAATTTGATGTTTATCGGACACTGACGATTTAGAGATTATCTTTAGCTGATCTGCAATAGTGGTGCGATAACGTTGCGATAATGTTGGAATAACTTTGCAACAATGCTTTTATAATGCTAACATATTGATGCAGCAATGATGCATTCCTTCGACCACAATGCTGCAGTATTTATGGAATAATGATGTTTTAATGTTTCAGAATAATTTTCGACTTTCTTTCTAAAGATGATAATTCAAAATGACCTTGAGAACCTTCCACGAAGAAGATTATGGTATGTTAAGAACATGAGATGCCCGCCGGACAGAATCGTTAGGGTTGTCTTCGAAATGACAATTGCAGATGTCGCAATGTGACAATTGAGGGCCTGGATGCAATAACGTCCTATACATTTATTTCACCCAGCAGGGTTAGTCCCTAGGCAGTGACAGTATCAGTTAGTCCAGGGGCCAACGCTGCCGGGCCAACGAAATTTATAGGACGCTGCATCCAGGCCCTCAATTAGCCTAAATATCATGGTCAGCTATTGATTATGATGACTGATGATTGATTATCACCTGATCGATTATAATGTAGGTCAATCATACAATTTGTTCATAGGTTTATCAATTAGTGCCGACATCGATTCACCTCAATTCTAGTGTGTTAGCTAATGAGCAGTTGCTACCCACCATCTCAAAACCACTGTCCCTAATCTTATCTTTCCACCAATCTCTCTCATTTTCCTTACATTGACCCTATCAATCTTCCATTCGATTCCCGAAATGGGAATGGGGAAGAATGATTCTAGAGAATCATGGGGAAGTCGAATCGGAGGGTGGAAGTAAAAAGGGGAGGAGGTGGAGGCGACGCCACAAGCTTATAAATAGACACGCGGATAATCACTCAGGATTTATGGTAACCACGGATTATCAAGTTGTACAAGGGGGCATATTTCATATCGCGACGTTACCTTATTTCAATGGGGAATACCTGTTCCGCGCGTTGGAAACTTCACATGAACGCACACAACAGGCGACGTTGCACATGCACGTGACGCCATAAACTGGCTCGCGAAGAAGGAGGAGTAGAGAGAACACTGTAGCGAGGAGGGACCCCCTCCTCACCCCCTCCTCCATCATCATCATCATCCAACTCTTGAAAATGATTCCCACGTTGCTGCCTCTACAAAACTGCCTGCATAGTTCGCGATCGCCGTCGTCAATCACTCCTCCGATGTCGCTCGAGATTAGGAGACTCTGGAAATGCGTCGATTCTACCATGCAGAGTAAGGAAATTAAGCTCAGAAAATCTCCAGAGGATGCAAATCGTGATCTAGATCTTCCCCTGGAACTCGCATGACTTTCGAAAAAGTGGAGTTCGCTGATGATCAAGAGCTAATGGACCAGCGGCTGAACATTGGACAATCATCTTCTTTGGTCAGCGGTTTTTGAAAATATGTCACCATGATGTTCAGTTCAGATCCGAATTGTTACCAATTCCAATAATTTGAACCAATTTACAATGTACTTTATTTAGGACACGAAGTATGGATCAAAAAATGGATCTTCAGGAATTTAACATCTCGACCGATCAAGTGTATACCTACTTCTGCCTTAAAATACTTTAGGAAACTTCAGCTCAAGTGTACTTTAGGAGTTGTCAACCCCTCTTAGCCTAACTAACATTTGAATAAGTCACCGGAAGTGCGTAGAATGAAGTTATATTCAGGTGCTTTATTCAAATTTCAAACGGCTAGGTCCCGTTTTGACACATGGCTTCTTTATCTATAGTTCCAATCTGTATAATCAATTGCGCCTAATAGTGATGCAATATTAAAGTGAAAATATCGATATCAAAATTATCAATATGGTAAATATTATCGATATTTTTGATATTCGATATAAAGGGGGAAGACTACAGATTTTGATATTTATGATATCGATATGTCTTTGAACAATCAATCAAAATATTTTTATTTTATACACTGGCAACTTTTGTTAATTCGACTACTTAATTGACACATGAAAATTGCGGAACAGCATAAGAAAAAAAAAAAAAAAATACTGAATGAGTTAATAACCAAATTTTTTTGTTTGTTTCAGGTAAGCGAAACCTGCAAAATAGTTAAATCCCCCTGTGAAAAAATTTTCAGGTAAGCTTAAAACATCTCAGAATTCTTTAAAAAATTCAGAAAAATTCCTTGAAATTACTTTAAATCGCTTGAAGTATCTTGAAATCCTTAAAATCTCTTTAAATCCCTTATTAAAAATGTCTTAAAATCTTACGAAACCTATTTTTATTAAAAAAAAACTACCGTTTCACCTCGCATTTCACGTTTTTTATAATGACATTAGGCACAGTGACAACTCATACTAATAAGTATATTTATTACGCATTCTTTTCAACTCTATTGCGCTACTTATTTCTCACTTAAAATTAACAAAAATCTTTAAAATTATTAAAAAAGAAAAAATATCTTGCTTAAATAAATTGTAATATTGCAATGGATCAAATTTCTTATATCGCAACCCACTATGCATTGTGCGTTTATTCTATCTTAAGAAGGACCTTATAAAATTCATTATACCCCCTCAGTAGATTCCCTATTTACCTGCGCCATTACCACCACTTTTATTCTCAAAGCGGATCGAATCGGATAGGGTTATTTTGGAAGATACTAGGAGGGAATGTGAGAGGTTTTGCGCGTCTCGTTGTAGTGCAGCGGAGCTATTAAAAACCGAGTTATGAATGAAAGTCGGGCTGAAATAGAATGGCACGGCGCGCCCCGCCCACAGGTCGGGGTAAAGGGGCGCAGGTACATACATACGGATCTACTACATAGCCATGGGGAACGGGCACCACGTAGAAGCGACATTGGCCGGTGCCAGCGACCGACCCTGCCATCGAGTCAAGGCACCGATGCCAAAAAGGGTCCCTAACAGGTCCCCAAGAGTCTGACAATGATGCGCCCGCTGTCCGTCACATTCCCGCCGTCAGCACACCCAACGAGCTTGCAACCTGACGATTCAATTAGGATGCACGGCATGTCGGGTCGCCCCTCGTCTCCGCTCGGACCCAGGTATAATCGATCGACTACTCGTCGAGGAACCCAATGAAACTCAGACGGCGAATCTTGATAGATGAAGACCCATCGAGCAACTCCAGACCCTTCCTGGATCGATTTAGGATCAGGGAAAGGTCAACGATCGGAGACGACAACATCTGGAGAGTTTGAGTCTGATCTCTGGAAATATTGTATTTTTAATTCTTTAGTTAGACGACTTGATGGAGATGAAAGTTTGATTGTGAGGATTTGACTTTCAAATTAAGTCTAAGAAAGACATTTGTTGTATGTTATTCTGAGGTGGAATTTAAGTTTAGATAAGAAGTTACGAGAGTGGATTTTCTGGGAATTTGTATTAAGGCGGATTGATAAGTACACTCCTGTGTTATTACAGTATTATGACAGAATAATTGCAGCATTATGCAGAAAAATTGCAGTATTATGTAGAATAATTGCAGCATTTTGGCAGAATAATTGCAGCATTGTAACTTAATTATGGCGGAATTGATGATTCATTATTAAAACGTTATGGCAGCATTATTGAATCAACATTGCATAATTATGGCAGCATTATTGCAGAAATAATACAGAATTTTTGTAGCATAATTACTGCATTGCAACAAAATAATTTTAAAATGAATCCAGATTTATTGCAGCAATATTGAAGCAATAATGTTGACAATCTTTTCCCAAATATGCAATAATGATGCATTAATGCTGCCATAATGATGTATTAAAATCATTGTAATTATGGATTGGAATTCGAATTGCGGATATGGGTCTTTTTACATTTAATATTAAATATTTTATACCGTTCTCACAGAAATAATACAGCATTATTATAATATTATCGATAGGGACGAAATCTTCGTATCCAATATAGGAACATTGCTTGCTTTTTGCCCATTGGATTAATTTTCATGATCAAAGGAAAGCTTGATGTTGAAATTTTGACTTTAAAATGAACTCATATATTTGTCATATCTCAATCTGAGCTTGGTTTTGAATTCAAATAAATTTAATCGAAGTGAATTTAACCTGAATTTACCAAGTCAACTTTATTTAGACAGACTGGCATTTAACATAAGATGTCTGAAATTAGACTACGGTTAGAGTTTTTGTATTTATTAAAACGGTATCCATTGTCGAAAACCTCACACTTCACAATTAATTTACATCGTTATCTCTCACGACGAACGTCACGTATACAACCTACTTTTAAAAATAGACCTCTTTCTATTCCATTAACTAAAAGTAGTCGAAATGTCTCGCACAATTCTTTTTACATTATTTATAAAACATTGCCGAGGAATGTTACCGCAAACGTTTTATGCCTCAAAGAGTCTCGTTTGAGAATCAGACGTCATGAGTAGAATTTATACAGGTGAAAAATTTGTACCGTGAACAATTTCTGCAGGCGAACAATCTCTACAGGTGAAAAACTTCGCCAGCAACGAATTGTCATTTCCATTCTTGTATACATTGAAATTAACGCTAATTCATCCAAGATAATTTTTCTCGCCTCACAGCTAAAAGTTAGATTTTCTCCAAGCCCTAAAGGCTACTAACTTTTTCTCCTCGTACAAGAATCTCTTCTCTGCCAGTAAAAGGAAATCGAACTTTGACCTCCCAAGGCATTATTACTCCGCTGATTATTGTCCTCGTCACCAATATCAGCCATCAATCATTAATTTATAGGGATTGCACTTTGTGTTGCGTCATCCTTGGCATTTAGTAGTCGCATCAGTCTCGCACGATCCCGAATAGAATCAGGGTCCGAGGCTCACTTCAGTGGACTCATCGCTTTCAGAAGATATTCAGCGAAGAGGCTCTCCCCAGAGACAGGAGGTGTCATCGAGCAAATTGGGTTAACACACTGTGACAACGGCGAATTCGACCGGCCAACAGAGCACTGGGGCGCTTTCGTGTGTAAACGAACCGAGAGGGACAAAGCTTGCAAAGAGGTGGGGTAGAGGGGGGGAATGGGGAACGAAGAAGTGGAGGGTTGAAAGCTCGGCCGAGGTCGGTGTCTGAGAAGCGTCCCAGCACAATGGAGCAATCAATAGGGTAATGAGAGGACACTTTATCGAATTATCGATGCGGTCGACACAGGCGTCGGACACTTTGCGTACCTCCAGTCAATGAACGCCAAGTCGGGCGCTGCTCGCTTTCCGAATCAAGGCATCCTCGTCACCCTTTCACCAGATAGGACTCGCCATTGTCACTCCGTCGAGTTCAGTCGCCCTTGACACTTTCGGCCGTTAATGTCTCGTGGGACACGCGATAAATCCAACTCAGACTCACGTCACGTTCTAAGTGCCAAGTCCCTGGTTCTTAGCTCTCGGTACCCGCTCCCGCGGAAATACAATAACGACCAGTTCTTGCGCGATTCCACTGTGCCATTGTCCACATGCACCAAAACGTCCCTTTTTGCTGCCGTCAGCCAGCAACCGGTCGCCTCAGCAGCACAATGGAGAACATCGCTTCGCGAAGCTGAAGATAATTCGCTAATTTTTAACTCCAGGTACAAATTACAAAGAGCTACTTGTCGTGAATTGCAGAAAAATTGTGGTTTTTTCTTTGCGACTGTTGCAGCGGGTTTGGTTCTTCTTTCCGGATGGATAGTTTTTTTGAAAATTAAATCATTTTTTGAAGGACATTCCTTGAGTGAGGAATGTGGAAGTTTTTAGCGTGTGACATTCATTCAGCATCGGTTTTTCGTGTTCAGAGTGCTGCATTAGTTCTGCAGTAGTGCTGCCTCAATGCTGATATAGTTCGGCATTAATTCTGAATTGATGTTGTTATAATTGTTGAATAATGCTGAAATAATGTTGCAACGTTCTGTGATTATGCTGAATTTTTTCTGAAATGATGCTGTCATAATGATGGAATAATGCTGGAATAATGCTGGAATAATGCTGCATTGTTGCTGTCATAATACTGCAATAATTGCATAACTATTACTGTATTCGTAAAAACTTATTAAATTATTGCAGCATAATTGATGCATTATTCCAGCATTATGACAGAGTTTGGCGGAATTATTGCAGCATTATTGCAACATTATTGAAGCATTATTGCAACCTTTTTGAAGTACCTTTCCAGCATCGTAGCAGAATTATTATAGAATGATTACAACATTATGGTCGCATACATGCACCATTACTTCAGCTTCACTGTTGTGTTTTTGAATATTTTTTTCAACATTGTTTCAGAGTTTATTCAATATGCATTATTATTACAGCAATATTAAAACATTAATGCAATTCTGTTACAGCATTATTACAGCGTTATGACTGCATTATGATAGTATTATGACTGTTTTATGATAATTTTGTGAATACCTTGTCACTACATTATGACTGCATTATAACTGCATTATGACTGCAATATGACTGCATTATGACAGCATAATTTCAGAAATAATGCAGCATAATTGCATAAATTATTCCAAAATATTAGCAGTGTTAATTCATCAAAAGCACAATTATGGTACCATTAATGTATCACTATTGCAGCTTTTGCAGAATACTGATAGAATTAATTCATAATATATTTTGATAATGCTGTAATAATAATACTTGAAATAACCTGCATAATGCAGCAATCTGTTGATGATACTTCCCCTGGAGATGATGCTGCTCCATGCACTGAAAAAGCTGCTCTGCATACACTTCTATTGCTAAATATCTGATAAAAGAAACTTTTCAAGAGTCACATTATCTCCATACCTCTTCAACCTTGAATGCATTTAAAGGATCTTTGAATCTTACTCCGGATCTCCCATCTCTGGTCCAAGGACTCTCGTAGGCAATAAAAAGTCATTAATTTACAAATCTGTAAAGTGGCCATCAAAACAGAGCTCCGATCATGCATCAAGGAGATATTAATCCTCCTGATGCTTTTCTTATATTACAATACAACAAAAAATATAAGTGAGTCGTTAGGAAATCCACTTCAGTGAGTGGGTTTAGTGCGGCTACTTTAATACGGGCATCAGTGGGCAGGTACTTTTACAGACTCGCACCACATATAATTCATGTCAGTTTGAGTCGATTTCTTTACCCGCGATATATCGAATCGTTTCTCGATGGACGCGTGTGCGTAAAAATTGAGAACACTCGGCAACCCGCTCGTTCGGTTGTAATTGCCGGTCGGTCTTCGGTATTCTTATCTGTTCCGAGCTGCCAAGTCTCGTCGTGTCGGTCCGTGAAGCATGTCCGATTGACCGCGTCTGCATATATGCACGATATCGCACGAATGACTTATGGTACCGATTCTTGAATTTGCATAGCCTCTCATTATGAATCGTCAAGATGAAGATGGAATTGAAATTGGAATAACGTTTGCGCACAGCAGGAAAACTTGATCCAGCGATAATTATAAAATTGATCTTTTACAAACACATTCTTAAACTCCTTTTCCACACGCCTTTTCGAAACTTCTCACCTTACAAAGTGAAAAATGAGAATATAGTTTAAAAAAATATGTAAAATACAATCTAGAAAAAGCGAGCAGTTAGATAATAGATCCAGGTGACTGATCATTGTAAGAGAAGATGTTATCAGTGGATCAGAAATCTAGACCAATTAGGCAAATTATACTAAGTGGTCATTGGTCAAATAGTAGATGTTAGATTTTAAAACGAATTCTTGATGAGACTCTCATTGGTTACGTCACAATAAGGAAGAGAGACAAGTTTTCTTGCTGGGTCATTCCGAGATTACTCACGTGTTTTCACGCGAGAGAGGATATAGAGACCAGAGGATGAATCTCATCTGCAGCCGTGAATAGTAGCAAGAAGGCAAGGAGAAGAAAAAAATCAGGACCCGACATGACTGAGCATTGAACAAGGGAGGGCCAACCTGAGTTAAAGATGCAACCTCGAGATGGATCGATGATTGCTCGAGATAAGAGGAGATGACAGCTGAACCGGACGGAGTGGGCCGAGTGAGGTAGATAAAGACTATAAAGAGCTCTGAAACCATCAGAGTGAACTGTCATTTCATTCCCTTTTTCGAGCAGTAGCAAATATTACGTGATGAAAATTAGTCCGTTTTCTGAATCGGATTTCCAACACCTTTTCCAAACTTCTTTGCCAAACTCCTTTTCCAAACCCCTTTTCCGAACCCTTTTTCTGAACTCCTTTTGCAAAATCCTTTTCCAAACCACCTTTCCAAACTCCTTTTCCAAACCTCTGTTAGAAACACCTTTTCCAAACCCTTTTTCCAAACTCTTTTGCTAAACCTATTTCTAAACCTGCTCTTCCAAACCTTCTTTTCCAAATTCTCTTTTCCAAACCTGTTCCCAATATCTGTTCCAAAACCGCGTTCCAAACACCTTTGACAAGCCTCTCTTTGAAACTCCTTAAAAACTCAAAATTCCTTTACCAAAACCCACTTTTACAACTCCCTCTTCCAAACCTCTTTCCCAAATTACTATTTCAACTTCAATATCTCCCCTCCGAAAGAGGTGCGTCATCCCAAGATGTGATTCCAACCATCGACCAGATGAGATGATCCACCGTACTTCTGGACTTACGCTTTCTTCTATTATCCTCGAAAGAAGGTGGAATCGGTTCTTGATAGTGGCACGACTGGATCTCGAGCCCGCGGCTGGAACAGCAAGAGCATCAGAAGCCGCAGCAGCAACGGAAGCAGCAAACACCCCTCCACTAAGGCAGCATCAACTCCCGTCTCTTCTCCGTCGTTAGTCCCCTCGGAAGAGAACACGGGGCCTCATCTCTCTCTCTCTTTCTCTCATTATTCGCCTCTCACTCTCCACTTGTCTCTCTCCTCTCAGTCTCTTTAGTTTTGCGCTACCTGCCTACCTTGTGGTTCTCGTATCGCATCGTATGTAAGTGAGCCGCGGTGGTGCGGAGTGAAGGGTGGAACTTGGCTATGCCTATGGTGTGTGGTATCCATGCATGCATAGCCTCGCATGGCGCAGCGTTGTCTCTTCTACAGACTATTCACTATAGGCATATCTACTTGCACCCATACGAGCTTGCGTCTCGATTCTTCGCGTGTCTCCAGCAGCCGCGCGTTGTCTTCTCCGGAAAAGTGTGCGTTCAGGCCCCTGAACCTGATGGTGTTGGTACCTGATGGTGCTGGTACCTGAAGGTATTGGTAGCCGATCGTGTTGGTGCGTGTCTCTCTGTGCACAAGAGCTGATCCCCTCCTCCGACGCCACACTCCACCTCCTCCTTCTCTACCTAAGCCTCTACCTACCTCCTTCTCTCTACCTGCCTACCTGCCCGCCTGGTCCGACACACATGTGTATGTGTACCCTGCTCTTCAGTGTAAGATCTGAACCAGCGGAGAACGCACGGCTATTGTTATATCATTATCTTTCTCGTCCTCGTCGCAGGTCGTAAAGCGCGCGTAAACCCGGCACGAGTGCGGCGTGCATCGCGAACCGATTTCGTAGAGTAGGGACAGGGTTTGCGACCCTCGTGTCGTCGAATTTCCGAGCGGAAGTTGTGCGCGGGTGAACACGTGGGAAATATTTGTGGTGAGACCTTCAGTGACCTTGAATCTTGTGCTAGGTCATCGGGAAGGAAGTACTTCCTCTTCAGGGATAGAGTCTGGGATTCAGAGCTTCTTCTAAACAATCATCAGCTCTTGAGTTCATCAGTTATCCAGTGCATCAGATCATTAGTTCATCAGTCGTCTCCATCTCTTTAATTTTAGCCCTGGGAGACCAGTGATGACAAATCGAGACACCCCGTGAACCGAAGGATCAATCAATGGAATAATTCCCTCGAGATCTAATTGCATTCTCCCGGAACAATTAGTTCTGGGCTTCTCTGCGACACGCGAACGGCCCGTCGCTTCTCTACTGAGAGATCCTCTCTCCTCCATGGAATCCCGATCGGAATCGGAGAATTTCTGCTTGGAAGAAAAGGGAGATGCTTGGAGATGAAGGGAATTTTTTGATTAAGGGCTCAAGGTGCTGTTTATGAAGATGCTTAGTGCACGGGAGTCTGAGTGTTGAGTGATCAGTTCTTCGTGATTTTCTCAGATTGGAGACGTGCTGGTTTTTTATCGTGAGGATACCAATTTGTGATACTCGGGCTTTTTGTGATAGGGTGCAAATGTGTGGAAGATACATTCCTCCAGGATCAGATCCCTACAGGATGCTGTAAATGCTGCTAATGCTGTAAATGCTGCAAATTGTGACTAGTGATTTTTGTGACCGGCTCGCTTGTTAGGAAACGTCTACTTGATCCTGACGGTGAGTTTCTAGCACTTCTGGAGTTCGGAAATCAGTTTTTAGGAGTGCGACGAATTTCTCAACCGCAATCGCATTTCAATGTGCAGCAGGTTTAAAAGGTCTCTAAAGTTTCCACGTCTAAAACGACCACTCGGATAAAAACACCAATCTTTAGTTACCACTAGGTAAGACCAACTAAATGTCACTTTTTGGTGCAGATATATATAGTGCAGACATATGGATAGATATATCGACTATAAAAAGTGTTGTTTAGTTTGTCCCTACTGGTTTACTAAAGACTGTCCGTTTTGTCAAAGTGACCATTTTAGACAATTCTAGAGATCGGAAATGAGTTTTTAGGAGTGCGACGAATTTCTCAACCGCAATCGCATTTCAATGTGCAGCAGGTTTAAAAGGTCTCTAAAGTTTCCACGTCTAAAACGACCACTCGGATAAAAACACCAATCTTTAGTTACCACTAGGTAAGACCAACTAAATGTCACTTTTTGGTGCAGATATATATAGTGCAGACATATGGATAGATATATCGGCTATAAAAAGTGTTGTTTAATTTGTCCATACTGGTTTATTGAAGATTGTCCGTTTTATCGAAGTGACCATTTTAGACAATTTCCTAATAGTTTCGGAAGATTCGATTTCGAAAAAGTTTCGAGTGATTTGGTGAAATTTCTTGCCTTCGGATTGGTCTAAAGAGTGTGTAAAACAATATTTGCAAATCAGGCGATAAGCGTTCGAATCGGAAAGACATTTGTGTCAAATGTCCTGTCGAACTGTCACGAGAAAGGAACGATGATGGATTTCGTTTGGGTAGAGTTCTCCGCGTTTTAATTGGAGTAACGAACCGTTGTAGAAAAAAAGTTTTGAAAATATGTTAACAAGATAATTTCGTGAGAGATTTTAAGTTGTTTTAATTAGTT
Source organism: Synergus itoensis (assembly GCA_904066005.1). Taxonomy (NCBI): domain Eukaryota; kingdom Metazoa; phylum Arthropoda; class Insecta; order Hymenoptera; family Cynipidae; genus Synergus; species Synergus itoensis. The sequence goes on along the minus strand of CAJFCP010025881.1, from coordinate 63,878 downwards.
TCATATATTATCATATCATATTATCATATTATATTATATTATCATATCATATTATCATATCAGATTATCATATCATATTATCATACTACCATTCTTTTGAAAAAATCAGGATTTTAATTATGAAAGTAAGAAACCTTTGAGAGGAAAAAATGTTTCATAAGCTTGAATTATAAAGAGTGCATCAATCTTGTCAAGTCGATGAGCAGTTACTATTCATTAAGCAATAAAATCGATGGCATAAACGTCAATGAACGTTGAGACGTAGTAACAACTTAGAAAAATTTAAATAGAAATCATCGATACGAGGAATTTATAAATATGAACGTTTCCAGTCATACAATGTATTTGCAATTAGAAATCGGTTGCATGAAATAGTGTTTAATCTAAAATCCTGAAGATAGTTGTTATACCTCGGGTTAACATATTTCTGTCATTCAAAGTAAATCAGTGATAGTTAAATCAAATCTATTCACATCGTCGCTTTTCAATTTTATCATCTCTTTTTTGCTAATGCATGTTTTCTACTACATTTCAATTTAAAATTTGTTTTTTCATTTGAATTAAAGGAAACTTATGTCCTCGGTGAAAGTTTTGCAACGTGGAATACTGAAGCTCCGGTTCTGGAAAATCATTCGCGTACTGAATTTGATCAGATGGATGTTAATAAAACTTCACTCGTTAATTAATGAATGAGTGCATGAGTTTTGTTCTGAAAGGGCAGAGTTTAAACTGATGAACTCTTGAGTATCCAGAAGTGATCAGTATCAGAATGTGAGGATCAAAGCGATTAAAATGCAAAGTTTATTCTTTTTGGTAATTTTCCTAGGCTCCAGAGTATCCACTTTTTTTCATATTTATAGAACAGAATTTGTGGAGTTTTAAAATTTGAAAAATGTATAATGTTTCCGGGATTTGGAATAGAAGGAATGTTCGAGATTATTTTATGGTCAACTGTCAATTATGAACGCATGTGAAGATAAAATCTCGACTTTAGAATTCTATAGCCCAAGTATTCAGTTTTATCAAGATTATTTTGAAAGTCTCGAGTTTCAAATATGAGGACAAGTTTTTGAAGAGAGGTCATTTCACTTGAGATTAAGTCAAGTCTCTTTTACTTTAGATATTTTTCGGAATTTTTTATAGTTTTTAATTAAAACTTTTCGATTTTCACTTGAAAGCAATTGCCTAAATGTTAAAAAGCGAATTTCCTGCGTCTGAATCAGAAATTAAGAACCTTAAAAAGAAATCTCTGCTGTTTTGCCTACACGCGAGGCAAACATCACTTTCAGTGCGAATTCTCCGCAACCAGTTATTGGTTTAGCTTCAGAATATCAGCCTGGAGCGATTGTTAGAGGATCGTTGGCAGCTAGCCGTTCGGGCCAAGAGCCGATGACGGTATAAAAGTTGAACGCTTCTGCGTCCATCGGAATGGCAGTTGATATAAAGGCGTTTTTTGCTGCTGTAATCCATTTTAATAACTTCACTAAGGAGGAATTTCGCTGATTGAATGTTTCCAAGAATATTCTCCATCAGACATGTTTCCTACGAACGTGATCGGCTTACTCTAGACTTTTTCGATTCACTTCGACATCTGTGCTGTATCATTCACAGGAAAAACAAATTTTAAACATCCTTTCTCAACTCCTTGTTCAACCTCCTTTTCCAAACACCTTTTTTTACCACTTTTCCAATTTCTTTTTCCATACCGCTTTTTCAGTCTCATTGTCCAAACTCTTTTCCAAATACCTTTCCTAATTCAATCCAATTCCAATCTCTTTTTGCAAACCCCCTTTTTCCAAACACCTTTTTTCACTACTTTTCCAATTTCCTTTTCTCAACCACTTATCTAATCTCTTTTTCCAAATGATTTTTTCCGACCCTATTTTCCAAATGCCTTTTCCAAATCTCTTTTCCAAACCTATTTTTCCACCTCATTTTCAAACCCTTTTTCTAACAAGCCGCTTTTCCAAATTCCTTTCCTAAATCACTTTTTCCAATCACTTTTTCCAAACGACTTTTCCAATCTCTTTTTCCAATCTGTGTTTCCAAAAAACTTTTCCAATATTTTTATTAAAACCACTTTTTCAAACCTCTTTTCTAATCCTCTTTTCCAGACCCTCTTTTCCAATCCTTTTTTCAAATAACATTTCTGAAAGTCTTTTCTAAACCTTTTTTTCTATTTCGTTTCTAAACCGTTTTTCCAACTTACTTTACCAAACTTCTTTCCTAAACTTATTTTCCAGTCCTACTTTACTACCTTTTTTACAGACTTTTCTTCCAATATTCATTTTAGAACCCTCCTATCCGAGCTCCTTTTCCAATTCTCCTTTTAAGACCATTTTTTCGACTTTCTTTTCCAATCTCTTTTTTTCAAACACCTACCTGTGTAGAAATTTCGATAGGGATTTATTTGGGGCCTCATTAGTTTTCCCTTTTTTTAGTCGGGCCCTGATGGGGAAAACTAGTCGGGGCTCCTGCAAGATCGTAACGCTTTTGTTAGTTAGGTCCCGACTAATATATGTTCTAGTAGGGGCCTAGTGGGATTAGTCCATCCACAGCCCTATCAAAGAAAGTGCCCTGCTGTGGCCCTAATTAGGTCCCCGCGATATATATTTTTAATTATAAACGTATATAGTTATGCATTTGGGACGATTTGAAGTAGAAATGCTCAAAATTTCTCCTTATATCTTCCCAAATACATCGCTAGAAATGAACGTAAAATTATATTTGTTTAGATTGAACTTTATTTTAATCTAAAAATATTAAACATTATCGTTATGACATATATAACTTCATCTGAAAAATTTGAATAACAATAAGTAATATAACTATTATTTATTAGTTCACAGATGAACTAATAAAGATATTTTTTACACAAATTTAATGAACAAGAAGCAACTTTAACATACTAAACAAACTAAAACTGCGTAGATCATTAATTTATGTGCAAGAAATTTCCCACTAACTCCAGACAGGGTCCTGATTAGTTTTTTCTAGACTAGAACTTCTAGTCCGGGCCACCAGTGAAAACCATACCAAATTAGTTATATTCGCTGATGAATCAGCGGAATTGCTCTCATAGAAGGCGTGAAATTCACTGGTTCATCAGCGAATTTCTTCCAAACTCTATTTTTTAACGTCTTTTTTAAACACCTTTACTAAACTACTTTCCCAAACCTATTTTCCGGATCAACTTTTTCTACCGCATTTCCAAACCCTCTTTACCAACCCTTTATCTAAAACCTTTTTTCAAAACACTTTTATTAAGCCCTGATCTAAATCCTTCTTCCAAAACTTTTTTCAAAACCCTCCTTTCCAAACCTCTTTTCCAATCCTCCTTTTCTTTTTTACAACCTTGTTTTTTAAACACTTTTTCTTATTGAATCCCTTTTTCCTACCACTTATAGGAATAGGTGTTTGGAAAGCAAGGTTCTCTCTAAATCTGAATCAGCGAAAACCCTACCAAATCAGTGAAATTCGCTGATGAATCAGTGAATTTCACGCCCTCTATAAGAGCAATTCCGCTGATTCATCAGCGAATTTCACTGATTTGGTAGGGTTTTCACTGATTCAGATTTAGAGAAAACCTTGCTTTCCAAACACCTATTCCTATAAGTGGTAGGAAAAAGAGATTCAATAAGAAGAAATATTTAAAAAACGAGGTTGTAAAAAAGGAAAGGAGGATTGGAAAAGAAGTTTGGAAAGGAGGGTTTTGAAAAAAGTTTTGGAAGAAGGATTTCGATCAGGGCTTAATAAAAGTGTTTTGAAAAAAGATTTTAGATAAACGATTGGTAAACAGGGTTTGGAAATGCGGTAGAAAAAGTTGATCCGGAAAATAGGTTTGGGAAAATAGTTTAATAAAGGTGTTTAAAAACGACGTTAAAAAATAGGGTTTGAAAGAAAGGTTTGAAAAAAAGGAAATTTGATTGTAGTATTTTCTGTTATACAGCGAGCCAACAAATAATTCGCGATGATTGCGTGCACCAGATAAGCGTTTAGACAATGTTTATTCCGCTGTCTACACCGAAGCCTTACGATGACTATCGACGTCCGACAATCACACAATTTATTACCTCATTTGTTACGTTACTTCAATCTAGATTCGAGCTCTCGCGGTAACGTGAAGGAGCGGAACTTTTAGCGGCATTTACACCGCGTGAAGGCATAACGGCAGGTGTGAATGCGAACTGCTACGTCGGCTCGTAAATTCCGGCTCATCGATGAGATAAGGTTTTCTTTACGGTGAAAAACTATCTTGGAAAAGTGCCCTGCGAGCGATACCGCCGCCCCGATTAAAAAAATGCCATTTCTTCGGATAAATCTACGATTTTGCACCTTTGCTAGCAGATAGGCAGTTTCTGAGATATAAATTTCCAGCGTCTATTCCCATCGGACCTTTACTTCGATACGCTCTACTTCACCTGTAAATCGAGGCTTGGAAATTTGAAAACTTGAAAAACATGGTTTCTCTTTACAATGAATTCCCTTTACCATTTCCCTTTATCATGATTTTCCTTTACAATGATTTCCCTTTACAATATTTATCAAGCAAATGAAGAAATCGAATATTGAACTTAAAACTTGGAAGCCCCTTGAATTAAATGCTTGTCATTAATTTTAGACTGATTCGACCAAAATCCTCCCAAAAATGAAAAATCTGTCTGAAAGCGATTAGCAAATGGATTTCGACATAGGCAATAAAATAAAGAAGCAAATTATGATCGTGGTGAGGTGAAACGCAAATAAACAAAACCGACTGGAGTTTACTGCCTCTATATTTCCATATTTCTCGGACCCATCATTAAATAAGAAAAAAAAAAGTAAAGTAAGAATAAAACAAAAATAGAATAAAATAATAGCAGTCTGGGTGTGAAATTTTTTCTCAAAGTCACTCATTTTTTATTTTGTTCTCGATGTGAGAAGGTGTTCTATCATCCTCTTCTGCATAAACTCAACTGAGCGTTCCGAACCCGAGGCAATAAATTATAAATCGAAGACGCATAAGTTATAGCTGCGTTTCTAACGTAAATAGAAATTCTTCGCTATCTCTATAACGGTCAGTCGATTTATCTGTCTTCTGCATTATTACCTGTATTATTACCTCCACACGCATAGGATGGTATGCGCCTTTTATACCCCAAGACAATAAGAGGGGTGATCGCTCTTTGAAAATTACCGCAGAAGAGACTTGCAGGCATTGCTATTTTCCCTGAAATCATTTTCTTCAACAAAACAGGAAAACAAAAATTCTACCATTTTTACAGACTCTCGACAAATATAATTTAAAGAAAAATCTCGTGTGCAGTTCCGTAAAGGGAAACCCTCCGATTTTATTTAAATTTTTATAAAAATTTTTATACGAGCTAAAATTGTCACTAATTAAAATCAGTAATTATTATAACTGATTAAAATAGATAACACTAAATACTGATTAGGATTCTTAGTATTTTCTTCCAATGTCTCAATTCAATTATTTCTTGCTGATGAATCAGTAAAGTGAATCAGTTTGACTGAATCATCAATAGAAAAACAACTGATTTGTAGCTGGAATTGAATCAATGATCCAAAATTTACTGATTTTATTCAATGACTTAATTCAGCTATTATTTACTGGATAATTTTTACGAACCAGTAAAACTCGTTGATTTTACTGTTTCATCAGTAAAAATTAACTGAAGTGAGTCACTGATTTAAATATTTCAAATAAGTGAACATCTAATTTTATTCAGTGATTCAAATAAGTTATCTTTTTACTGATGAATTAGTAGAATCAATCAGATTGACTGATTAATCAGTAAAAAACAACTGATTTATAGCTGAAATTGAGCCAATGATTCAAATTTTTACTGATATTATTCAGTGACTCAATTCAGATATTTTTTACTACTGAATCAGTAAAACTAATTTATTTTACTCATTAATTAGTAAATTAAATGCAAATCACTGAAAAATCAGTTAAATCAATTAATTTCACTGATTCAACAGCTAGAAATGTGAGAATGAATATTATTGAGAATTTTCGCTGATTCAAATTTAGAAGGAATGTATCATTAATATTTTTATTTCATCTTTCCGCATTAACCTATTATGACATACGTTTCCCCAGATCAATTAAATTGTTTTAGAAAGCGATTGAACGTCAGAAGAGAAGCGTTCAATCGATCCAAATCGGTAAGAAAAGATAGAAACTATTTCGCGACATACGAGAAACGTAATTGGGGCCACTTGCTACGCTTATATAGGTGCCATTCCTGAGTAGAATTTTCTGCCAATCGTTGGATTTGAAATTCAGATTGAAATTAATTTGTCGGCACTAAAAGATTTTAATTTCTCGACTGCAATGAAGAGAGGAATTCTTTAAATGGAGAAAGTAAAATATTTCATTTCCTCCAGTCGTTTTTTGATCGATAATTATTAATTAATCGGAGACGTTCTGCACCAAAAAATAGAAAAAAAATTCGACGTATTTTCGTTGCTTAATTTCAACTAATTTTTGCCACAAGACAAGTCACTAAGAAAATTGAAGATTTTTCGCAAATAAAGATTGATATCTCAAATTAAAAAAATTGTTGAAATCCTTTTTGATTCCTAAACGTCGTTTGGAAAAAAATTTGAAAATTAAACGAAATCATTTTATTTTTAAAACATTTAAAATTCGTCAATTTTACTGATTATTCATTAAAAAGTAATTGAATTGAATCATTTAAATAAAATTAGTAAAAAATTGAATCAGTAAAATTAACTGATTTTTCAGTCAAATTCACTTATGCAAATTTAGAGAGACGAGCGCCCACAACTCAGTTTTTTTTTACTTGCACCCAATATAGCCAGCATTTAACTGGTCAAATTGACGAGAATTAAACCGTTTACGGGTTTAAAACCCGTGTTTGGACTCAAAATGGCATCATAAACGCACCTGAGTCGTAAATTTTTTTACATTAAATAAATAAATACATAAATACACACATATATATATGAAAGTATATTTGAACTGTGGCTATTTTGATCAAACGTAATGGGCTTTAATAATCTAGTAGTTTATTTTGTGTATTTTCTGATATAGAATCATATACTCACAAAATTATAAATTAACAAGGAAATTGATAATTAATTAAAAGCCCAAACGTTTGTAAATAAATAATGTAAATTTGAAACTAGCAAAACATTTTTATTCAATTAGAATTATACTAAAATACAATCACAAAATTTGTTAAATCTTTATTGATATCTCAGAATCATTTTATTTGTAATTCAAATCTAGAAATTTTCCAACTGGGCCTTATTTTTAATTATACTAAAATTTTTGACTGTATATTTTAGTCTTATATCTGGGCCTTATTTCGAGGTCCAACATTTTTTGGCCTTATTTCTTGAACCCTGTATTGTATGTCTGATTTTTACTCTAATATATGATGGGACTTAGTTTCAAGGTTCTATATTTTGGGCCTTATTTTTTATCTTATGCTGTGGTTCTTATTTTCAGGACTTTAAATTTTATCCTCTATTTTTGGGAACTTATAATTTAGAAATTGAACTTTTTGGCCTTATATTTGGGCCTTATTTTCGTGGTAATTAAATATTTATCCCTGTTTTAACTCTCGTATTGTGGGCCTTATTTTGTGCCTTATCTTTTTGTTTATCTTCTTGTCTTATTTTCAAGGTCCTAATTTTGGGCCTTATTTTTGTATATTATATCCGGGCTTTATAATTTTAGGACTTATTTTTAGTCTTATAATTTAGGGCCTTATTTTATGTTCTATTTTAGACCCCTGCATTTTCGCTCTTATTTTGAGGTCCTACATTTTGGATCTTATATTTTTGGTTATGTACGGTGCGCCTTATTTTTGAAATCCTATATTTTATGCCTTAAGCCTTGTAATATTGAGCTTTATTTTATGCATAATTTCCAGGCCCTACATTTTGGGACTTAATTTTTTACTTTTTTGGAGTCCTACATATCGAGCTCCATTATTGGGTCTTTCATTCTCGCTTTAATTTTCGGGACTCCATATTTTTAGTCTTACTATTGGGTCTTTTTTTAGGGCCCTACAAGCTAGGCCTCACTTTTAAATCGTAAATTCTTAGCCTTATTTTTCAAACCTTATTCTTTTAGTTCTGATATAGTGTGGGCCTATTATACTTTCTGCCTTCGCTTTAAGTCTCACTTCTAATCCTTATAATGTTGGATCTTATTTCATTCCTTATTTCCGGGCCCTACATTTTGTATCTTATTTTGCAGTCCTACATTTTATGACTTAATTTTGGTCACTTTTTGAATCGTACATTCTAGATTTCATTTTGTAAAGTTTTGGGTCTTATTTTCAACTTTGGGGCTTACTTTTGGGCCTTATTTTGCTGGAACCTTGATTTTTGGCTCATATATTGTTGAGCCCTTTTTGGGACTCTATATTTTCTGCCCAATTTTTGAATATCAATAAAATGAAAAAAAAGTAATATTTCCGAAATACCGGATTTCTGAGCAGGAATAAAGAGAAGCACGTTTGGGCCCGTGGAGAGGAGTGGGGGGGTCATCCCGCTTTTATAGTACACGCACCGAAGGAGACAGTCCAATTAAGGGCACATTTGTATACTTAAGTACACCGATATCGGCGCATAAATCGGTCCGCGCATAATAATTTATGGCCCTACCGAATGTCGTAAAATGTTCTCAGCGGTAAATGTCTTCTGATGTTCTCTGAGGCAAACGAGGGAGAGAGAAAAAGCGAGCCAACTGAGCCAACGCAACGTAAACGCAAACGCGTGAATAGGAAACCCGTCTTTGCCTTTCGTATGTAAAGGGAGAAAAGTGTCTGGCACACATCGCTCGTCCGAGTCGTAAGTCAAAGAAACAGGTGGAATCCTCACAGACAATGACAATATGTCCGAACCCATACCAATTGCTTGACATTAATTGCATCGTTCCCTCTTTATATTTTAACGGTTCACAATCAATCTCTGAGCGTGTCCTATCCGACTTTCTACTCGAAAATGTCATTTCATTAATATCTTCTTCACTTCACATCACTAATCTATTCTAATTTATTCGAAAGAGATCTTCTTTCTGTTTTTGAATTGTTCGACACTCGCATGCATGAATATCTTGGAGATAATGTCATTTTAAATGTTGTGGTATTTATCATAAGTTTAATTTTGACGGAATCAATTTGGTTAATTTGATGCCTGGATTGGAATTTCTCAATTTATTAATTATTAATTTAATATTTAATTCTGAGATGAGATTTTTAACAATTTTCGAAAATTTTTAAATTAATTAGCTTTGGGACTCTCTTTGGAGTTCTAAAAATTGAGTTTTATTTTTGGGACTCTAATTTCGGATCTTATATAGTTTTCGAACTTAAATTTCTGGTCATATCTGTGGGTCTTATATCCGGGTGTCTGGGTCTTATTTTGAGGTTCCATATATTAGACCCTGCATATTGGGCCTTATTTTGGAATATTACACTTTGGGTCTTATTTTTGGGTGAGATTTTTTAAAAATACATTCTTGAACTTATTTTGAGACTAATTTTTGAATCTTACAAATTGCGCCTTATTTTTGGTACCTACTCTCCTTTCGAGCTTTATATATGGGTCTTATTTTGATATCTCAAATTTTGGGCCCTATTTTTTGGATCCTAAATATTGAGTCCAGTTTTAGGTATTATATTGTGGGACTTATTTTTAGTCTTATATATGGGCCTTCAATTTTGGGCCCTATTTTCAATAATTTTGGAAATTGTTGAAATTTGAAATTTTATTTTTGGGGTCTCTATTTTTGGGCCATATAATTTTCAAACCCATATTTCTGTGTCAGTAATTTTGATTTTACACATGGATCTTATTTAGATGTCCTACTATTTGCATCCTATTTTTTGGTCCTAGAAATTTTGGGACTTATTTTTAGTCTTATATATGGACCTTGAATTGTTGGGCCTTCTTTTGAGATCCTACACATTTCGAAGTTATTTTTTGGCTCTATTTTTTATGACTCTCATTTGCACTCTTTTAATTTTCGAACTTAATATTTATGTTAACATCTTTGTGTCTTATGTATGGGCCTTATTTTTGAATTCCAATATTTTCAGCCTTATTTTTGTGTCCTAAACGTTGGTTCTTCTATTTTGGGCCTCATTTTTATAAACCTATATTTTGTGCTTTATTTTTTAATCTTATATTATGGGCCTCATTCTTGGGACCATGAATATTTTGTAGGCGCAAAAAAATTAAGAAACTTGTTTTTCGGGTTCTCTGATCCTGCCGGGTTTTCCGATTGTTGGGCCCGGTCGGGTTTTCGGATCTGGTTGGGCTTCCGGGATCCCAGGTCTGTTTTGATTTTCGGGTTCTCAAGTCCTGTCGATTTTTCGGGTCCTCGGTCTCAGTCGTATTTTCGGGCCCGACATTTTTAACCTTCAGATTTTCGGACCATTCTCGGGTCGGGATTTTCACCACATTTCCTAAACAATAGAAATCGAACTCTAATAATCTTTAGAAACCGGAAGCAGGTGCTGATCCTTTTAATAAAACTAAATGGTAAAAATACAAAGATTCATGAGCGGGAAGACTTCATCCTGTATTTCGCTCTATCAGCAAGTATTCCTTCAAAGAAAATTTGAGAAGGGTTGTCCATTCTAGTGTAAGGGCTGCAAACATGCTGTCCTTTGTGACAAAGGAAGGGATTCAAATAGACTTCAAGGTTCGTAGGGTTGACTTTGTCAGTGGAACCTGTCAGTGCTACTTAATCGAGAGTAAAGTTATATATATTATCTTTATCTATATATAATAGTATATTAATCAAATTTATTATGTTAAATTTGTCTAAAAATATTTAACAACATAACACCTAAGTACTTTCAGATCCCTAATTAATGCCTGCTTTTATTTCTTCAAAGTTTCTGAATTCTTGCGATTTCTGTGAATTCTTTGGATTTCTATGGATTCTATAATATCTTGAATACTTATGAATTCTTCGAATCTCATTTTGGGCAGAAATTCCAAACTGTCCTCCTTCAAATCGTAAATATAATAATATTGCCCCCAGAAATCATATCCGAAGGTATTTAAACCTGAAATCTGACTCTGCCTAAAATACAATAAACCGTATTCCTCTTAACAAATTTTATTATAGTGTATTCTGAACTCTTTATCTCAATAATAATAAAATAATCTTTGTCAGATGTCAGGCATAAAGTACTTCCTTAGATCTCGAAAGACTTGAACTCATTACGACGTCGTTACCGCAGTGTAACGATATAATCTCGCGACTGCCTGTTCTGGACCACTTTCAGCATGAAGTATACACGATGAGAGCGCGGCCAGATGTAAAAGCTTGAAAACTGGAGCATTATTGCGCGTAAGAGGCGAAGGAGGGTGGAGGCGGGGGTGGTAGGAGGTGAATATGGGGTAGCCCCGCTACTTGTCATGACTGAAGCACTATTTCGTTTTTTCGGGATCCTCTGCTTTGCGAAGAGTTAAATTTACGTGCTCTGCTCTTTCTTGTCATCCCGGAAAATATGTTTGTCCTCTCCTTGAAACGACTTCCGCAAAAAAAATATTACAGTGAAATTTTGCTGCAGGGAAAATTATCTGACGTTAAGAATTAGCAGTTGTTTAGATAAAATTTATCATAATTAGATTCCATGACACTTTTTTCCAACGCTCTTATCTAAGCACGATTATTATTAATCAATAGTCTTCGTAGAAATTAATGTGTCCCGAATAGCCCCAGCCACGTGCGTCCCGAAATTCCCCGGCGCGATTTTCTAACATTCACGCTTTATACCAATCAAACCCATGAACGTAGATTTGATTGACACTGTGAATTAAATTCCTTACCCAAAATGAAATTAAAAATCAGCAATTACTCGTCAGGAATGTTGCCAATGGTGAAAATTTGGCGCGTGATTCAAAGTTGAATTAATCTAATTCGATTTTGAATCGAACAATTGTAACAAGCTCTAATTCGGTGAGATAGCAATTAGATTATATTGACATTTGGATAAGTGGTAATTATGATGAATAGAAATTCGGAGAAATAAAAATTATGCTACATGAATATTAGGAAAAATAAAAATTAGGTTATACGCAAATTAAGGCAGTATAAAATTATGATAAATGACAAACAGAATAAATAATAATTCACATAAATGGAAATTATGTCTCAAAGACGTTGTGACAAATGACACTTCGAACAAATGAAAATTATGTAATGTGGAAATTAGGACAAATAGTTAATGTGACAAGTAATATTTCGACAACATAGAAATTAGATTAAATGAAAACTAAGCCACATAAATATTATGATTAATGTAAATCCGGAAATATGAAAATTATGATAAATGGCAGTTAGGACAAATACAACGGGGATTAGAAAAGAGATTGAGGAAAGGATGTTGGAAAAGTGCTTTGGAAAAAAGAATTAGAAAATTGCTTTTAAAATGGAAATGTTGACTCGAGTTTTTGTCAATTCCACTGTATTATATTGTATCGCGACGGATGGCGATATATTTAAATTCTAATTGCTAGTGCATCATCTTTATGATTTGACAGTTAATAATCGGCAAGTTAAAAACCTTTAATTTATTCCTCCTTTGCAGTTTGTCATCCTGTTTTTCTGCCCCTGATAAATGGTAACGAGGTACGTGCATAACGATTGTGATTTACGTTAATAACGATCCTTGTTTTTGTGATCCTAGCATTCAAGCTAAGAATCAATTACGGGCGGCGAAACGGTTGTTCATAGTCTAGTAGGACATTGTTCCGAGTGACTTTTACCTAGTAATAATAGAGTTCGGCTTAAACAAAGGATCCCATTAGGCATCGCACGCATTTTCCATGCCAAGGCGAACTGGACTGTCTTGGAAGACGGATTATGGTCCACAATGAGACACCTTCATTGTGTTCGGAGAGCCTGGATTGGTAAACCACCTGTTTCGCAAAAGACATTGCGCCGTTGGCGCTCAGAATCGATTATTATCGCGGACACTTTGTTATTGGAGGTATCAAAGTGTGACTGGCTACGTAGAGCAACAATCGCGACAATAGTATATGAGAGAATGTACCCTGTTCTACAATGTACAAGTGTACTTGCAATCTTGTATGCATACTGGAATGAACGATCACTTACTACATCGATTATATCTACGCTTTTTGAATCACTATTGCGTTCCTATATCCGCTCGATCCGCTCGCTCTCACGTTCAATAGATTTATGTGGGACGAGTCTCGCGCGATTTCTCGAAATTCAACGATTACCGCGAGATTATTGCGATTTTTCTTCGAGAATAGAAAGCAGCGTGTTCTTTCGAGATTAAATCATTTTTGAGTTTTCGACTAAATTCGAGACATTTCGGACTCGGGAAAACTTGAACTGTCTAGAAAAATCGAGACGTGATCTCGAACCTTCGAAAAAAAAGCGAATCGTTATCTCGAATCCTCGAAGAAAATTGAATCGAGATCTCGAACTGTCGAGGAACAATGAGACTAGATCTCGAACTGTCGAGAAAAATCGAGACGAGATCTCGAATTGTCAAGAGCAATTGAGACAAGATCTCAAACTGACGAGAAAAATTGAGAATAAATCTCGAGTGCTCGAGAAAAATCGAGACGAGATCTCGAACCTTCGAAAAAAGCGAGTCGTTATCTCGTATTCTCGAGAAAAATTGAACCGAGATCTCGAACTGTCGAGAAAGATCGAGACAAGATCTCGAATTCTCGATAAAAAAGCGAGTCGTTATCTCGAATCCTCGAAGAAAATTGAACCGAGATCTCGAACTGTCGAGAAAAATCGAGACGAGATCTCGAATTGTCAAGAGCAATTGAGACGAGATCTCAAACTGACGAGAAAAATCGAGAATAAATCTTGAGTGCTCGAGAAAAATCGAGACGATATCGAACTTCTCGAGAAAAATTGAACCGAGATCTCGAACTGTCGAGAAAGATCAAGACGAGATCTCGAATTCTCAATAAAAATCGAGACGATTGAAATGTCTGGCATTAGTCATTAAAGTTAATTCCTTAATTATACGATTCTCGAATATTCCCGAGAATATTTTCATTGTTGAGAACGTACTGCACTGAACTCTCTCCTTCGAAAATCTCTATAGCTTTGAAGTGCCTTGGATAAATCTGAGATGAATATTTCATCATGAAAATTTGTTCAGCAATAGTTTAGAATGGAATTAAATCAATTTCGCATCGTGAAATGGAAAACCGGTGGTAGAAGAAGCAAACAAGTGTGAGACCATACTCGATATCCTAACTGGACTAACGACTGCCATAAACAAAGTCAGTTCCTATTCGTAAAGGTAATAGTCGTTGCGCACTTGTGCAAAGCAGAGAGGCAACTCGAGATTTATGTTCTCTAACAGCGGGAGCTCCTCCGTTGAAAAAATTTCTAATCAAGCCTTTTTCCAAACTGACAGCTACGCCGAATAAGGGCATTTTCTATTGAAATTTCCATTACTTCTCTCTGCAATTAAGCTCAAAAACTTTAACAGGGAAGTATTTGCATAACATTTCCTTTTTCCCTGAAATCCTTTAAAAAATCTCAAAATCCCTTCGAATTCATTAAACTAAAATTGAAATTATTTTTAAATAATGTCGATGTGAAGATGCGCCAGAAAATTCTCGATCAATAATTTTATTATTTTTCGTTTGCATTTAACTTGCGCAAGACACCTGACAATTTAAGAAGAACCTCCCTACATGAATACCTGTGATATTCAGGTGATCGATCAATTATATTAATGCTCGGCTGGTTCTAATTCCGGTCCTTACGACGGACCTTATCGCGATTTATCGTCAGGTTGAGGTGTGACTTACAGTTTATTGCCGCCTCTCGCGTTCCGTTCTCTGAATTAAAAATACCTGGTTTCTGCTACTGCCATGACGAAAAAGGGACCTGATGATCGAGAGAGAAAATAAGGGGCTTAAGAATTTCGTGATCGACGACTTGCTACCGAGATCGTTGACGTGAATAGTGATCTTCGCGAATTTCGGTCAGTGCTCTCAATCGGGGCGCCAGCGCGCGCATCATTTTCGGCTTACCGTTGGAGAAATTCTCCCATTGGTCAAAATTTTACGCGCGCGATTCAAAA
>CAJFCP010025881.1:0-43783 GCA_904066005.1 Synergus itoensis | reverse complement strand
AAAACACTATTCACTTGCATTTTATAAATAAACAATTTATTCCACAAATGTTCTCTGCTAAGCACGATTTTCGTACTTTATTTACATTTTTAAATTTCCCCCTTTTCACTTTCTTTCAACAGGACAAATAAATTATAGGTTATGCATATCACGCCGCCAAACGGGAACTTCTCGCATAATCAGTCACATTTTACTTACGCACGACCGTCTTATTAACGCTTTTACTCTGTCTGAACTGAGCAGCACAAACTATAGAGTTTTTAGTTGAAATGACACTTAGTTGAATCGATATTTAGTTCGATTGCATACCTACCGCGAATTTCGATTGAATCGAGATATTACGATATTTTAAAATATAATCGATATAAATTGAAATATCTTGAAAATTCCATATATTCCACCATATAAATCGATACTTTTCGATACTCTTCGATACTTTTCGATATATTTCGATACTTTTCGATATCTTTTGATTCTTTTCAGTATATTTCGATACTTTTCGATATATTTATATAATTTTCGATATATCTCGATACCCTTCGATACTTTTCGATATATTTCGATTCTTTTAGATATCTGTCGATACTTTTTGCTACCTTTCGATACTTTTAAATATATTTTAACCAAATCGAGTCATTTGATTCTTTTCAATATCGATACACCGATAAATTCGATTTTTTTTTGTCGACAGTACATAACACTTTGGAATTTAATCGAAACATGTTGATTATAGATTATTATATGTAAATTAAATCATTGAAAGCACACAGAATTCCCTTTTGTCTTTCATAATAATATTGAATATTGGCTGCGTTCAGGTGGGCGAACAAGTTAGATTAGGTCCAACCACTTCTGGTCCCTTCCGCTTAACGGCGTAAATCACAAACGACGCTGATCGGACGTGGAAAACGTTTTTATACTAAATTTACAAGACAACTAATAAGGCCTAATAACTCAACTCGATTTTCTCTCGAAGTAATCTTTTTTCATAAATTTCTGCCCAATAATGTATCAATTTTAAACAATCTCTCACTCAAATTATTCACACGCTCGACGAAGTGCGATTACTAACGGCGAGCAGATGTAATTTCAGTGATATTGATATCTGGCTACACGTGTAGCGTAGTTTAATAGACACGTCAATGTCTCTGCACGAGGAAAATACTTAATTCACTGTCACTCGGACCAGCTCCACCAATGCAATTGCAAGTGGGTAATTTATTAAATACAACGCATCCACTATAATTTTCTCTCACAGAAATTTCACATATCAGCAATTTATTTCCCGGCAAAAGGATTTTATGAAAACCATTCGATAAAATGCATCTTCATTTCTAAACAAATATTGAATTCTGGAACTTATTACGGCGAGTATCAAAAAAGTCACCCACCCGTGGCACACATGCTATTTTTATAAAAATACGCTTAAAATCTGTTCCCAAAAAAACAACTTATTTTAAAAAAACTCTAAAAATTCATTTAAATATCTTAAAAATCATAAAATTCTGTTAAAATCCTTTTAAATTCTTTAAAATCTCTTAAAACCAGTCAAAATACATTATAGAATACATTATGAAGCCAGTGTACTTTATTATCCAGACATTATTATTATTTCTTCATCTGTTCTCTCTTTCCATTATTTACCTAGAGAAAGCGCTACTTAGAATAATTTTGGAGAAAAGATTGGGGAGAGGGGAGGAGTGGAATAATCGAAGGTTGGGTCCATGGGCCTAATTAGTCAGAGATATATCTGGAATCTCATGAGACGAGTTTTGTAGGCCTCCATCTCTGTTTTATGCGTACGCGAGGCAGATTTCACCGGAGGGATTAGCATACAAATCGATTTAAACTCGAGATAAATAGCCACTCGAGTGGATCCTCACACGGTGCCGACTTGGGGCATTATCTTGTCCACTGGCGAGATTAACGCTTAATGCTTTATACAGTTTACAGCCATTCAGATCGTCCTCGGTTAGATCGCGCAAAACTAACTGCGTTGTGTTGATGGGCACCACTGTCCTCAGATTCCCCCTCCCCCTCCTATCCAACCCCTCCTACCCATCCCCCTTTCTTTCTCCACTCCCCTCCTTAATCATCCCATCCCCTCTACTCTTCTTCTCTTCCTTCCTCACTTCTTCCCTCCTCTCTTCTTTCTTCCTCTCCTCATCCCTCCTATACCACCCCCTCCTCGCCCCTCCCCTCTTCAACCCTTCTAACCCTTCCCGCCCCTGTCAAGCCTATACCTTCTACCCCTTTCCCCCACAAGTTCTCTTACTCCTCTTAACCGAGCTCTGCTTTCGATTTACCCCCTCCCCCTCCTTCTCCTCCTCGACAAACTCGTTTTCGATTAATCGAACGACCAGTAATAGTCCCAGCAATAAGGTCCCCTTCTCGTTGCCGGATCGCTTACAGTTTACACCCCTGGCGCACTTGCCAACTACTTCTTGGCCTGTACTTAAACTTGAGCTACGGCGCTAAGGATTATCCTGACGTTGGAACTAATGAAACTGGAAATCGTGAGATGCGAGCAAGGTTGGAAAGACGATATTCGAGAGTCGTGGTCTTACTCTTCTGAGCTTGAGCTTACACCTTCCTGATGTCTGGACAGATTGTCAGATAAGAAAAAGCATCGCTGTATAGTGTGTAGCTACATATCTTGATTTTATATACATATATATGTATAAATGCTTTAAATTCTGGTAACATATTTCGAAATATGTGAAAGAGTATCACGAGATATCTCGGAGTATATAGGAGATTTTTAAAAATATATCAAAAAATGTCGTAATGTTAAAAGTGTCACAAAATATATCAAATAGTGTCGATATGTATCGAGAAATCTCGCGATATCTCGAAACTAATAGAAATATCTCGAAATGATCGAAATATAACGAAGTATATCGAAGTATATCAAGATATATTGAAATGTGTCGAAATATATTAATTGAATCGAAATGCGTCTAAATATATCGAAGAATCTCCAAATTAATCGAAATATCCCGAAATTAATCGAAATATCTCGAAATAATCGAAATATATTGAAAGATGTCGAAATATATCTAAGTGAATCGAAATGTATCGAAATGTATAAAAAAAAATCTGGAAATTAATTGAAATATCTCGAAATTAATCAAAATGTGACGAAGTATATCGATGGTGTTCGATATATTGCAATAATAATCGATTATTTTGATACATTTCGATTTACTTCAATAATAATCGATTATTTCGGCGTATTTCAATAAACCTTGATATATTTCGACGCATTTCTATGTTTCGATATATTTTCGGCGCATATCGATATGAAAATGAAACTTGAAGCACGTTTCGTAATACTTTATTATTGAAGATTGAATTCGAAGGTTTCTAATTTGAAGGAGAATCAAGGGATTAAAATCCATGGCTAATAATTCTAATCAGCGTTGCGCAACTGTTGAGTGCGTCGAGGCGCTGCGGACAAAATAACGGGACGAATTTATAATATAATAGGGAAGATGAACGAGCTCCAAGGTACGCCTCGAAGATACTCAACGGGGATCCCGTTTACATCAACGAAAATTTATCCAGCCGTAAGCTCCAAGCACAGACTCACACATGTAGGCAGCGCTGGTGCCTGGTGCCCATCTCGATAAATAATCGACGTTCACCTCCCGTTCTCGGGAGCGATCAAGAAGAATGGGAATATTCATAAATCAGCGATGTAATCGCTCAAAAAGAGGTAAAAAAGGAGACAAAAAGAGAAAGGCACAAGTTTGTGAACAGCGATCTGACAACTAAAGACAAAACATGCATGATAAATATTATGAGAATAATAAAAAAAGAAACGATTATTACATTTGGATGTGTACACTGTACAAAACATGTTGTAGGATTCAGTGTTTAAAATTTTATTGGCATCTCTTGGAATTCTTTGAGATTTTTAGATACCGCAACTCTCGCTTCGAAAATGCTTCTTTTCGATATATTCTGATACTTTTCGATATCCTTTGATACTTGTCGATATATTTTGATACTTTGCGATATATTTCGATAGTTTTCGACACCGTTCGATACTTTTAGATATTTTTGATATATTTCGATACTTGTCGATATATTTTGATATTTATCGATATTTTAATACCGTTCGATACTTTTAGATATATTTCGAGACTTTTCGATATATTTTTCGATATATTTCGATATATTTTGCGATATATTTCGATACTTTTCGATATTTTTTTGATACATTTTGATACTTTTTGATATCTGTAGATACTGCTCGATATCCTTTGATACTTGTCGATATATTTTGATATTTATCGATATATTTTGATACTTTGCGACATATTTCGATAGTTTTCGACACCGTTCGATACTTTTATATATATTTTGAGACTTTTCGATATATTTCGATACTTGTCGATATATTTTGATATTTATCGATATTTTGATACTTTGCGATATATTTCGATTGTTTTTGATACCGTTTGATACTTTTAGATATATTTCGAGACTTTTAGATATATTTTTCGATATATTTCGATACTTTTCGATATATTTTACGATATATTTCGATACTTTTCGATATTTTTTTGATACATTTTGATACTTTTTGATATCTGTAGATACTGCTCGATATATTTCGATACTTGTCGACATATTTTAGTATTTAACGATTAATTTTGATACTTTGCGATATATTTCGATACTTTTAGATATATTTTGAAACTTTTCGATATATTTCGATACGTGTCGATATATTTTGATATTTATTGATGTATTTTGGTACTTTGCGATACATTTCGATAGTTTTTGATACTGTTCGATACTTTTAGAAATATTTCGAGAATTTTCGATATATTTTGTGATATATTTCGATACTTTTCGATATTTTTTTGATACATTTTGATACTTTTTGATATCTGTAGATACTGCTCGATATATTTCGATACTTGTCGATATAGTTTAATATTTATCGATTAATTTTGATACTTTGCGATATATTTCGAGACTGTTTGATATATTTTGATATTTTGGGATATATATTTCGATACTTGTCGAATATTTTAATATTTATCGATTAATTTTGATACTTTGCAATATATTTCGAGACTTTTTGATATATTTTGATATTTTGCGATATACTTTGATACTTTTCGATATTTTTTGATACATTTCGATACTTGTTGATATATTTCGATAGTTTTCGATATCCCTCGATACTTTTAGATATATTTCGATACTTTTGCGATATACTTTGATACTTTTAGATATTTTTTGATACATTTCGATACTTGTTGATATATTTCGATACTTTTCGATATATTTCGATACTTTTTGACATATTTCGACAGTTTTCAATACCCTTCGATACTTTTCGATATATTTTGATACTTTGCGATATCTTTACATATCATTCGATATATTTCGATATTTTTTGAAACCCTTTCATACTTTCAGATATATTTTGATACTTTTCGATATATTTTGATACTTTTGCGATATATTTCGATACTTTTTGATATATTTTTTGAGATTTTTTTTAACGCTTCTTGAAAGATATTTTTTTTTTTATTTTTACGATAATTATCGAATTTTCCTGCAGAATCTTTTATTTTCTTAATATATATCTTGTGCCTGTCTCAAGTTTCTCAGGTCTCAGAATTAGTTTCCAACTCGACGATAAGCACGAACGGATAATATGATATAAGACTATTATACTCTTCCACGTCGTCTTAGACGCTGGATTTTGATGCCTAAATGGAAAAATATGTGGCCCATCCTCTGGTCGTTTCCCAGTCTGAGTATCAGCGTCTACTTAAAATCTGGACATTGAGGAGGAGCCGAAACATGCGCTCAGCGAACAAAGAGTTCTCAGGGCGTAAAGGCTCGATGTCGTTTCATAAAGATACGGGTTTATCGTCCTGCTCATTCTCGAAAGGGTTTCGTTGCCCTGACACGTCGATGAGCCACAAACAAAAAAAAAAGCGCCCGTTTACTTCAACACCTTGCCCATTACGACGTGACTCAGGTGTCCGGTCATGAAATCTTACGATTTTCAAGAAAACACTAAATTTGGATTTAAGAAAAAGACCTTGGAATTTCAACCCTAAATTTTTGACCTTTTTACATTTAGTACAGCAAATTCATACAATTAACAATTTTTTCGGCTAAATGAAATTACTGAAGATTTTATTAAGTTTTTACCTTCTTTTTTTTGTGTTTTATTTTCTCAAGGGAAAGAATGTCATTTGAAAATGGTACAAATTTCATTAATCCCAGGAAAAGGGAACTAATTAGAGACAGAGTTAGGAACCGTTGAGATGTTGTTTTGGAAGTTTATAAAGTTGAGACAACGATCTATTGAACGTGCTCGAAAAGCTTGTGACAGCATCTGGTTACGGTCCAGAGTCAGGTACATGCTTCCTTTCAGCTAGGCGGCGTTCTAATCCCCTTTCCGCTTTCCGAGTTATGTCGTTATGTTCACCCTGATTTACACCGGCTCACCTGCTCATCCGCTTCAAGAGTGGCCCACTTGCCGTTCCTTTCCGGTCGCCTTGCATACTTTGCGAGCTCGTTCTCAATAGTGTGACGTAACTTAAGGCGCCCACTCGATCTCGTTTCGTTCATGCGGCAAAAAATCGCTTTGTCATGGATGACGTAAATATTATCGTAACGTCAAGATTGTTACGAGATGAAGTAGTATCAAGTGTTAGCTTATTTTAACGTATTCAAATTTCAAATACATCGAATTATTAAAAAATGGGTAATTAGAGGTGTAAACGATTTTTTTTTTTGTATCGAAGTGTATCGAAATTTATCGCACTTTATCGAAATTTCTTTAAATTTTACGATACTTATCGAAATTAGCGAAATATATCAAAATGTATCGGAACTTATTGAAATTTATTTACAGGTATCACAATGTATCGAGGTTTATCGAAATTTGTTGAAATTATTTAAATTTATTTATATTTTATAATGCTTATCGAAATGTAGCGGAATATATCGAATCGTATTGAAATATATCGAAATGTATCCCAAAGTATTGGAATTTATCGGGTTTTATCGTGTTTTATAGAAATTTCTTTAAATTTTACGATATGTACTTATCGAGATTTAACGAAATCTATCGAAATTATGCAAAATATATCGAAATATATCGAAAGGTATCACAATTCATCGGAATTTATCGACATTTGTTGAAATTATCGAAATTTATTTGACTTTTATGATACTTATTGAAATGCATCGAAATGTATTGAAATGTATCGAAATATATCCCAATGTATCGTAGTTTATCAGGTTTTATCGAAATTTCTTTATATTTTACGATACTTATCAAAATTTAACGAAATGTATCGAAATATATCAAAATGTATCGAAATGTATCCAAAAGTATCACAATGTATCGGAATTCATCAATATTTTATGAAATTTATCTAACTTTTACAATAATTATCGAAATGTACCGAAATGTATGGAAATATATCGAAATGTATCGCAATGTATCGGAATTTGTCAAATTTTATCGACGTTTATCGAACTTTATCGAATTTCTTTAAATTTTACGATACTTATCGAAATTGAACGAAATGTATCGAAATTTATCGAAAGGAATCGCAATATATCGGGATTTATTGATATTTTAGAAAATTGTAGACATGTATTTAAATTTTACGATGCTTATCGAAATGTATCGAAATGTATATTGAAGTAAATCGAAATATATCGAATTGTACAGATATATTGAATTATATTAGTTTACGACAAGATATGTCGATTTGTATCGAATAATATCGAGATATATTAATCTATACCGATTTTTGTCCAACTGTGTTCGTCGAATTTCGAGAAATTTCGTTAAATTCCGATAAGTTGATTTACGTTTCGACTTATTTCGATACATTGTGATATATATCGATAAATTCGACACATTAGGTTACATTTCGATACATTTCGGTACATTTCGATATATTTCAATACATTTTGCTATTTTTCGATAAATAACGTAATTTTTAAATAAATTTCGATAAATTTCAATAAAATTCAATAAATTCTGATACATTGCGAAACATTTCGCTATATTTCGATAACTATCGTAAAATTTAAACAAGTTCCGATAAGTTTCAACACATTACGATACATTTCGATACCTTTCGATACATTTCGATATATTTCGATAATTTTCGATAAATATCGTAATTTTTAAGGAAATTTCGATAAGGGTCTATAAATTTCAATAAAATGCGATAAATTTCGATATATTTAGATATATTTCGATACATTTCGCTAAATTTCGATAAAACCCGATAAATACCGGTACATATCGACACAAAAGAAATCGTTTAAAATACTTCGATTAATTTCGATATATTTACAAACGTTTCGAAGTATTTCGATCTATTGTAGTAAGTTTCAATATAACTCGACACATTGTCAAGAACCTACTTCAACAGAGTTATTTTTTTTCCAAAATTGAAATGATTTGGTGAATCTAGTCATAAATTCAGCGCATAAGTATGTAATCCGTAGACTGTGGTATTACTGAAAATCCCTGTTCGTGGCAATAATAGCGGCGGCATACCAGTGAGTCTTTGGAAGAGAAGTATTTCGAAATTCGTGGCGATAATTTATGTAGGGACCGAACCGAGTGCAGCCCTTCGTCGCGATAAGATTGGATCGTCAGGGGACTTTACATGGGTACAGCGAATACCGAAATACCGTATAATCGCTTCCACCGGCGGACATAATTGAAGGACCGACTGGAGCGAATGCAGTAAATGCATCACGGAAATAATTGACCGCCAGTAGGAACGTTTCGGGTTAACGTCCTGATTCCCTGGACCACATACGAACTACAGAAATCATTAAATCCTAAGAGCACTCACTTTTCAAGATTTTCGGTAGCTTTCAAGACTCTCAGAAAATGCCACGATCAATCTTATAGAAATGCCTAATTAGCCTCGGAGTAGATAATAATCTTATTTGAATTCCATTTAGGTTTTAAGATTCAGATTTTCACTATTCCTTGTCGGAGATGAAGTTATCGTAAATTGTTTTTAGGAGGAAGCTTAGAAAAATTAATGTCTCTCTTTCCAAATTGGCTTTCTTTGCCTCTTTTTTTAATTCCTTTTTCAATCCACTTTTTCAATCCAGTTTTCTAACCGGTTTTGGAATTCATTTTATTACCATATTTTCGAGCCACTTTTCCAAACTCCTTTTCCTAACCCGTTTTTCACACATTTTTCTAACACTTTTTTTAAAACTGTATCTGCAGAAAATTTTTTTTTTTAATTCTTTTTCTAACCCATTTTCCAATCACATTTTCCAAACTCCCTTTGCCGTCCACATTTTTTAAATAAAACTTTCAATCCCTTTTCTTTACCGATTTATATCGAGATATATTAATTTGTATCGATTTACATCAATATAGAACGAAATTTATTGAAGTATATAGAAATGTATATTTTAGTCAATCAAAACGTATCGATTTATATCGAAATAAATCATATTAAACAGATTTAAGTAGAGGAATGTTGATTTCTGTCAATATACAAGAAAATATGTCTATTTATATCGAGATATGTCGATTTATATCGAGTTATATCGGTTTATATCGAGGTATATCGAATTATATCGAGGTATATCGAATTATATCGAGATGTATGAATTATATCGTGATTTGTGTCGATTTAGATCCATTTAAATCGATTTATATTATTTTTATATCGATTCCCATCGATATAGATCGAAATTTATTGAAATCTACCGAAATTTATATTGTAATAAATCAAAATATATCGATTTATATCAAGGTAAATTGAACTATATCGACATATATCGAATTATATCATTTACACCAAAGTATGTCGATTTGTATTAATTTAAATCGATTTAAATCGATGTATACTATATTTAACAAAATATATCAATTTATATCGATTCTTATCGAGATATATCGATCTATGTCGATTTGTTTAGATATGTTAATTTCTATTGGTATACAAAAAGATATATCGATTTATATCGATTTATATCGGTTTACACTAAGATATGTCGATTTGTATCGATTCAAATTGACAGGTATATATCGAAATTTATATTGTATTAAATCGAAATGTATCGATTTATAAAGAGATAAAGTATAAAATGTTTTTCAAAATGTGCCTAATTTTCTTAGTCGGGGGTTTTTGAGTTCAGTGATTACGAATGCAATGTCAAAAATTCAAAAACAAAATGGCGGATCCAGTATGGCGGACAATAATGCTAAATAAATTTGTGATTTAAAAAAAATTAGTATAAGAGGGTTTCAGAGGTCGCTGATTACGAATTCGATGTCAAAAATGCAAAAAACAAAATGTCGGACCCAATATGGCGGATTACTATGCTAAATAAATATTAGATTCTTTTCAAAATTGGTGTGAGGGGGTTTTCAAGTTCGCCGATTACGAATCCAAAGTCAAACTTAAAAAAATGGCCCATCATGATATAATATATCCTTTTAAGAGCAAATTTTGCCCCGAATATCGATTTATATTGAGATATATCAAGATATATCGATCTATATCGACATATTTTGGCCTATGTCGACATATATCAGCCTATGTCGAGATATATCGCTCTAGATCGATATAGATCGATTTATGTCGACATGTTCGAGATATATCGATCTATATCGACATATATCGATCTATATCAACATATATCGATATATATCGAGATATATCGATCTATATGTCGAAAAAAGGTCAATTACGTGAAAATGGTTCGTTTTCAAGTTGTAGCAAAGAATGTCAATAATCGCAAAAAGTAACGAGGCAACATTTTGTAGGCCTTTAAATCTACGTATGTACAGTCGCATGTCGTTGAGAACCGACGAGAACGATAAATTATTGACACCTACGCAAGTCAGAGAGACTCACTAAGAGTATCTTTTGTCCCTGCCTCCACCACCCCCCTCCCCCCACCCCTCACCCCTTTCGAGGATAATTTCTCTGCGAGTCTCTTTCTCTTTCTTCCTTTCTTTCTTTCCTTATTTCATTCTTTCTCATTCCTTATTCTTCCTTCTCAGGCTTTCCTGTTCCCTCTATCGTTTCTGAGACAAGACGAGAGACAATAATAAGCAGGATCGCCTGTTGTTAATGCACTCTTGGCCAGCCCAAGACGTTCTGGACCGAGACCAATGAGAATAAATATGCAGCCAGCTGCCGGCAAGATGATCACGGTAGTATTACCTCGGTCGAAGCGAGAGTAACGGTAATAATTCGGTCGGAATGAAATTGATCGGCATACGAGATCGTAATCGCGTAAGAGGTGTCCAACTACCTGAAATGAAAGTGAGCAGGGAACACGGCAAACGAAACACTCGAGAATAATCTCATTGTGGAGAATTGGGCCATTTGACTTTATTTTTTATCAGGAGACAACTCTGTATTTTCGTGTTTTAATGTCAGGAAGAGTTTCCTTAATTACACTCTACAGGACATTTAGCGAAAATATGTATTAATCCTTTTATTTTTACTTTCTTGTAAATTCAAGTGTAATGAACACTTTTGAATGCTCCTCGGCTCAATTCAAAAGCAAAAACAGTATTTTTTTGTGATTGTTAAAAGTGATGAAATTTTGACGTCAACTTGAATGTTACACTCTAAAAAAAATTCTATTAACAGTGAAATTACGTTCCTTTCAAAATGCATCCTTTGAAATTAAGCAGATTTCTTTTATCTGTCAAAGGAATCTTTTCACTGTTAAAAAACTCATCTTTTAAGTGCAAAACGAAAATAGTTTTACCAATAAATGATTTCTTTTGACTATGAAAAGAAATCCTTTAACTATAAAAGGATTCCATTTGTAGGCTAGCGGACGAAATGCGCCTGCGCATGCATGATATTTCTTTTCGTTCAGGAATAATTATTAGGAATAATTATTTTTTATTTGCAAAAAAATATCTATTTCGAATATTTGTAACAGCTGCTAAAATGTGTGGCTATCCCCTCCCTTAGTCTAGGGCGAAAAGACGTAGGATCGAGCGACGCATCGACCTACCCTTAGTCTAGATCTATTCCTAGAGTTGTACGCATCTCAATAAAGTCACTGTGACAGTTAAACTGCTTGTTTTGTTTAATAGTTGTAATAAAGATTTGTGATCTTTGTCTACGGCATTACATTTTGACGATCCTGCCAGGATAGTCTCAAAGATTAAAAAATTCTACGGAATTTTGAATAATCACACTTGAGCTATCGGACTATAAAAGGAAAAAGGAACTCTACGGATTCCTCAGTCAGAGACTCCGGCATTTTACTACGGTAAAATCTCGATAAAAGGAAAGTAGAATAATTGAATTTAAAAACGAATTATTTCGAAATCCAAAAAGGAATTTGAAAGGGTTTGCAACAAACCGCAGTAATATCCCTACGAGGCCCGCAATCAGGCGGAAGACACATCTGTGTAGGAGCGAAAGCAGCCCTTAGGAACTTCCGCACAGCAACAGTCATACGTGCTGGACATCACCACTCGAAAATCAGCCTAGCGACAGAAAGCCGACACACCAGCCGGACCACATACTGCGAGGTCCACGAATAGGCGGAAAAAGCATCTGTGGAAACCGGAAAACGGAGAGGCAACTGCAGCAACCTTTGGGTTTCTCTACCCAACAACAGATACGCAGCACAGGCTTTCACCCCAGAGCTCTACGGACTCCACCCGCTGTGAGGATCAACGCATAGTAAACTGTAAGCATTGAAAACTAGATTTTAAGAAATCGTTCGGTAAGCTATACTCCGTATGTTTACGAGCACTGGCTTTCCTCAATAAATTAAACGCGCTACCTTGGAATCTAAAGCATTGTAGTAGAACGATACTTTCAAATTCCATTGTATTAAAAAAAATCACGAAAATGTCGAATACACAATCGGTTTCTCCTTCCTCTTCCCAAACCGCCCAAGACCCGTTCCAGATACTATTATCGGAGTTTGAAACCCTTAAAATAGAGAACGCGAGAATGAAGGCGGAATTATCAATGCTTAACAGTGAGAACCAGACGAGGAGACAGGAAATAAAACAAATTGCCAAACACACTGACCTTATCACAGAGGACGAGACAGGGTCCAATCAACAGAACGATGATAGAAGCGACGACCCAGAGGAAGACGCGGCCAGAGAGCGGCAAAGAATGAGAAACCAGGATATCATTCGGCAGAGACTTGCATGCCAAAACACAGCACCCCCCGATGAGGAAGAAAAAATGCGTGCAAAGGACGCAGTTTTGACGATCGGCACCCTCAATGGAGAAAATGACATGGGTGTTGAGGAATTTATAAGGCGTGTAAAAAGAGCAAAAACGAGATGTACACAACCCCACACTATGTTGGATATTGTAATATCCGAAAAAATTAAAGGAACCGCCGAGAAGGCAATCAGATTCGCGGAAATAAACTCATACGAGGACCTTTTTTCCACCCTACGGTCCAACGTTAAGCAAACCAGCTCAATATTGTCCCTTAAAAGTAAATTAGAGTCGTGCAAACAGGGACAGATTGAATCGGTACAAAATTTTAGCATCCGATTTAAACAATTGACAAATGAGTTAAAGTACGCGGTATTAAATAAACCTTCTTTAAATCCCACCCAACGACGAGCGCGAATGGAGGTAGAAGAAGAGGACAACGTAAACCGTTACGTATTGAACTTGAAAAGAGAAATAGGCGCGCGGGTCAGTCTCATGAGTCCCAAATCTTTAGAACAGGCACAGCGGTTGGCAGCCGACGCGGAAATATGGTTCAAGGACTCTAACCAGAGTCACAGAGCCCCGAACCCGACACCCCCACGGCCGGCACCTCGAATTTTACAAAAAACTCAAACAGCTCGACCACATGCCAACACTTCAAGTTCCCATAAAATCTCCCTTCAGAATCTACCACTTGCCGACAGAAGCAGAATGAGTTGCAATAAGTGTGGAAAATTAGGACACTTTGCAGCTCAATGCTATAGTAAACCCCAGGGTTTTCAGATCGGACAATCCCAAAAACGACCACCACAAATCAACGTAGTTCAGGCAGAGGAAATGCAGGAATGTTTAGAGAGTCAGGAAATGCGTCACGAGGAAATTCAGGAACAAATAGACTACGAGGAATCAGCAGAATCTCAAGTCTATCTGGAAGACTACAATATGTACGAGGAAGAAGGAATGGAACAGAATACAAATTATTAGTGGACAGCGGTGCAGCCATAAATATTATTAAAAGAAAGGTCCTTCAAGACCACGAAATACCGTTTAAATTCAAAAAGCAGTTTTCAATGGGAGATGATAAACATGAAACATCTGAAGCAATCTATATAAAATATTGGAATAAAAAACAACTATTTCACATTGTAGAAGAAGATTTCCCATTAATAGAGGACGGTATCATCGGACTAGATTTTTTTAATAAATATGACAGGTATGCTATAACAAAAACACATTTAATAATAGAGAACTGGAAAACACCCCTACATTCAGACGGAAATTACATCGCAGGAAATACAAGTAAAATCTTTAAAATCCAAATGAAGAATGAAGAGAACCAAGTGGTTTGGATTGAGAACCAAGAAAAAATCCCTGATGGACTCTACACGCTCTACAACGAAGAAATTGAAGTACCCTATTTCAATTACACCAATAGACCGGATAAGATCCCGGAAACCATTAGTTTTGAAAGAATACAATCAGTACGTTCTTGGGACAAGAACATTTCAAAAGAAGAGGATAATGCTACGCAAAACATCACAGACTACCACAGAAGACTCACAGAACTGCTACAAAATTGTAAAATAAACCACATTGAAAAGGAAACGCGAGAAAACATCAAGAAAATGATTATTAAGTATCAAGAGGTGTTCGCATTACCCACAGACCCCTTACCTTGCACACATTTGACAGAACACGAAATAGTTTTAAATTCAGGAAAAGTAATAAATTTAAGATCACACAAACTGCCCGAAAAACACCGTGAGTTCTCTTTAGAAGAAACTAATAAATTATTAGCTAAAGGCATAATTAGACCATCCCAATCACCATTCAACTCTCCCCTATGGATAGTACCCAAAAAAGGAGACAAACTTAGAATGGTAATTGATTATAGGCAGATTAATAAAGACACAGATCAAGATGCATATCCCCTACCGGTAATAGACGATATCTTAGATCACTTAGGAAGAGCGAAATTCTTTTCAGCGTTTGATATGAGTGCAGGCTTCCACCAAATCCCAATGAAAGAGGAATGTAAAAAATACACTGCTTTTTCAACATCACAAGGTCACTTTGAATATAACCGAATGCCCTTTGGCTTAAAAAACGCACCAGCAACATTCCAAAGGCTAATGGACAACGCATTTAGAGGACTAATAGGTCAGAGTTGTTTTGCTTATATCGATGATATAGTTATATTCGGAAGCACCCTCGAAGAGCACAACAAAAACTTACAATTAGTCTTTCAACGAGTAAAAGAACTAGGTTTACGCTTAGAACCAACGAAATGTGAATACCTAAAACCAGAATTAGAGTATTTAGGTCATCTAATAACATCAAACGGCGTAAAACCTAATCCCACGAAAATAGAAGCAATCCAAAATTTTAAAGAACTTAAAACAGTAAAAGATGTGCAATCTTTCTTAGGATTAGCAGGCTATTATAGAAAATTTATTAAGAATTTTTCCAGTATAGCCCGTCCACTGACTAACTTGACTCAAAAGGACGCAAAATTTGACTGGACAATGAATTGTGAAAAAGCATTTTACGACCTAAAAAATGCACTAACCAAGGCACCTGTCTTAAAGTTTCCCGACTTTAAAAGGCAATTTACATTGACCACCGATGCCTCAAATCAAGGATTAGGAGCAGTGCTTTCTCAAGATAATCATCCATGCTTATTTATATCACGTACTCTTAATAAAGCCGAAGAAAATTATACAACTAGTGAAAAAGAACTCCTTGCGATAGTTTGGGCTTTGAAACGACTTCGTCAATATTTATTGGGAAATACATTCAAAATCCAAACTGACCACAAGGCACTAATCTGGTTACATAATGTGAAAGATCCGAGTTCTAGATTACTTAGATGGCGATTAAGGCTTGAAGAATACAAATATGAAATCGAGTATGTTAAAGGGAAAGAAAACAAAGTGGCAGACTGTCTCTCAAGACTATTTCCTATCCAACAGGAGGATCTACCTCAAGGAACCCCGAAGACCCCTGCTCAGAAACCATTTATAACAAGCGACGAATTATTACAAACCCCTATTGAACTACCACACAAAAGAATGAGGGAACCTTCAGAAGAACCACCTTCGGTAGACGAAAACCTACCAGAAGCCAATTCATCGAAACATGATCAACTTTACGAGGACTTCACGAATTGGAAACTACAGCCTATTCCAGGAAAAGTAAAAACCAAACCCAATGCTTTTGGTAAGCTTTGGAGAAGCATTTCTAAAGAAGATTTACCACCGTTTGATGAAGAAAATTGGTTAAGAAAACTTGGTTGGTTCATTGACGATGCAGTGAACAAAAAACTTTCAATAATCCGACTCATGTTCGGCGACCCTTTAATAACACCAATAGAAAAGGAAATTATACAAGAGATGATTGAATTTATTTCTAATTTATATCCCGAGCATCAATTCCACCTATGCTTTAACAATTTGAGAGAATTAACGAGAGAAGAGAAAAATAGCATCATGAAAGAAGCTCACGCGGACCATCTAGGAGAGAAGAAAACTTTAGAGAAAGGGAAAAGAATCGGACAATGGTTAGGAATGGATAAGGATTTAATAAATTATGTAAAAAAATGCCCTATTTGTCAACTTCAGAAAACAACACGCATTACAAATCAAGCAGAAAGTATATTGCCCGATATCCCGATAAAACCAAACGACAAAATAGCAATGGATATTTTTGGACCCTTACCTGAAACAGAACAGGGAAATAAATATATCCTTAGTATACAAGATAGATTAACCCGATACACAGTTTTACTACCCATGAAAGATGAAACATCTAAATCCATAGTAGAAAATCTTATCGAACACTACATTTATGTATTTGGAGCACCTAAGACAATTTTAACTGACCAAGGACAAAACTTCCTCTCGGAATTAATACAACAATTTGAAGAATGTTTACAAATTAATCACATTAAAACCACAGCATTCCATCCTCAAGCTAATGGAAACATAGAAAGAATGCATTCTACCTTGAGCAACATGATTAAAACAACTTTCGCGGAGAACTCAAAAAATTGGGATGAAAATTTAAAATTCATAAATTATTCGATTAACACCATGAAAAACGAGTCAACAGGATTTTCACCTTACGAATTAACATTTGGTAGAGAACCTAACATACCGTCTACTATACCAAATTCTCCAACACTAACACTGCAAGATGTAATCAAAAGATGGAAGAAGAAGCATGAGGAAATTATCACA
Organism: Synergus itoensis; assembly: GCA_904066005.1. NCBI lineage: Eukaryota > Metazoa > Arthropoda > Insecta > Hymenoptera > Cynipidae > Synergus > Synergus itoensis. The sequence goes on along the minus strand of CAJFCP010025881.1, from coordinate 26,337 downwards.
AAAGCCAAGCTAAGGATCCAATTGGAAATGGAGAAGAACAAAAGACGTCTAGATGAAAGAATAACGAGAACGCATCCTTTGTATAAACCCGGACAGTTAGTTAAAATACTAAACCACACAAAAACAAATAAATTAGAAGCGAGTTGGAAAGGCCCTTATGAAATAATAGACTATCTCGACAATAATAATCTCCGACTTAGGAATAAGGATAAGATAATAAGAATACACTTAGATAACGTGATGCCATACTTTTCAGATGTGGAAACTGGTGACTGTACTCCTGGCCCTAGCCACCTATGTCAACAGCAATTACACGTTGACTAAAATCCAAGGGAATGTTTATACCGAAGAATTATCAAAAGTTCATTTATTCCATGAAACCTGGAAGCTCATGATTGGAATCGACATGACATCTAACAGAGAACGGTTAACGGCCATCGACACTACCATTCAATTGACAGAAACAGCCTGTAACTACAAATGCACTCCAATTAACGAAGTGCAACTAATTCGCAAAAGATACAATAGGCTAGTCGACAGAAATAAGATCTTATACAAACTGTTAGGAAAGCAAAAAAGAAATAAACGCGGATTAGCCAATTTCGTGGGAGATATTTCTAAAACGTTGTTTGGAACCTTAAGTGAAACTGATCTAACACAAATAAATGAAGAGTTTGATAAGATCTACAAAGATAATAAAAACATCGCAAGCGTTCTCTCAAATCACACACATATATTAAAATTGATATTGGATTCTTCTTCTGCGAATCATAAAAATGTTTTAGGTCTACAGAGCGAGGAAAGAGTATTAGCAAAAAACATTAGTACTAGTTTAAACATGGTAACAAGGGATAGTTATGTTAATAGTAAGATGTTCCTAGCGGCCGTTATGATTGACGAAACTAACGAAGACATAGAAACAGCGATCAATGCCATAAATGACGGAAAACATGGAATCGTTCATCCCCAGATATTAACGCCTAAAATCTTACAGGAAACTATTGCAAACTTTGAAAAGGTACACCGCACTCGTTATCATTTTGATAACGAAGAAGAAAATTACCAACATATCGTAGACATCAGTAATTTAAAAGTCGCATTAATACAAGGGTTGTTTACTTATATTCTGGAAATCCCAATCTTAGAAAAGGAAGAAGGAGCACTCCTGCGAATAATCCCTATACCTGAAAAAATAAACTCCATCCACATGTCCATCATCCCTGATTACGAATTTGTATTTAAATACCGAGATTCTTATGTACCTACCGACGGAATCACACTTGACACATGTAAACAAATAGAGTCTTACAAAATATGTAAACGAAACCAACCAAATGTAAAGTTAGTTGACAGCGAATCATGTGAAGCGTCGTTACTAAAGCAGCAAACGAAAAGCAAATGTAATTTTTCCCCTTATTTATTACATAAGGAAACATTTATTCCCATTAGTAACGGATATATAATAGTACCATTAGTCAAATTAAGCTTAGATATATCATGTAAAGATCACATGCGAAACGAACAAGTTGACGAACCCGTTATAATTATAGGTAACAATTGCAAAATATATAACGAATATGACCAACTAGACTTGAATAGTGTAACAACACAAGAACATGTAGAATGGTTTAATGTAACTTACAACATAGGCTATAGTGAAACAGACATTGAAAAATTAGAACAAAAACTGATTCAATTACCTAAACAGATAACTAATAATGAATTGAAACAAGCCAGACTTAGTTTAGACGACACAGAAAACATTTTAAGTAGAATAGCCAGTAACAGACGCACGAAAACATGGACAGATACAGCAACTGAATGGATACAATATATAAGTTATACTTTAGCTGCTCTTTGAATATTATATACTCTAAATAAACTAGGTATATTTGATTGCTTAGCAAAATGTATACCTAAGACAATCTGTATAGGATGCAGCGAAACTAGGATTGATAACACCGCCGAACCTGCTAATTATAACGTAACTATACCAGCTAATTCTTTACCTCTTGTAGAGTTAGAACCTTTAGTTCAAAGAACAGAACCTTTAAGAATACGTAAACAAACTTAGAGACTAAGTTTATTCTAAGAGGAGGGCTGTAACAGCTGCTAAAATGTGTGGCTATCCCCTCCCTTAGTCTAGGGCGAAAAGACGTAGGATCGAGCGACGCATCGACCTACCCTTAGTCTAGATCTATTCCTAGAGTTGTACGCATCTCAATAAAGTCACTGTGACAGTTAAACTGCTTGTTTTGTTTAATAGTTGTAATAAAAATTTGTGATCTTTGTCTACGGCATTACATATTAGTAAAATTTATACTAATAGAATACATTGTAAAATTTTAAATGCAACAAAGTTTAAAAATTATTTTGACTACATTTTTTCAACATTTCTTTAACTTAAAATCTAAGACCGATTGTTATTATACGAGTATATTGATAATGAAGTATTTAATATTGACATCTATCAAAGTTGGTCTTGTGTACATTTTTTGTAGGTTACATCAATACAATTTGTTTTCTTTTATCCTCGAAATTATATTTCCTTTTTAGGACAAAGGATTTCATTTTCCCATCAAAGGAAATCCTTTGACAGTAAAAGGATAGCATTTGAAAGGAAAATCCTTTAACTGTTAAAGGATTTCCTCTCATACCAATTTTGAATAGAAAATCCTTTAACGGTAAAAGGAATCGTTTGACCGTCAATAGACTGTTTTTAGAGTGTAGGTGCGAGACTTTTCCCATTTCTGGTTAGGATAATTTTTTATAACTTTTGTCTCTAAATATTTTAATCTTCAATGAGATATTAGATATAATTTTAAGGATATAAGATAATGAGGAAAGATTTAAAAAAAAACTAAAAGACTTGAGAGAATTGAATAGATTTTAAAAGATTTTGTAGAATTTAACGGATTTTAGGAGAAGCTGAACTCGGAATAAAGAACTAATAAAGAATAAGGAACTCATTCTAAAATATTATTTTTTATATTTATTGATTTCCTGTGTAGAGATGATTACATAAATTTCGGATATAAATTCCCGTTCGCAATAAAAGAACCGACATAAATAACGAAATAATACGTCCTTATTCCTCAAATTCCCAGAGAGAGGCTAATTTGCATTTCTCAAACTAATCTGCAATAGTCGACGCCGATTGGGAATACACGTTGATTCACTAATTTAGTTAGGCACTCAGGACGTAATCTGCTAGGGTCCATTACAAACATGTCGATGTGTATTTCACATACAGGAGCACGTGAGTCGTGGCTGTGGAATTACCCGAGAAAGACGGTATTAAGTGCGCGGAACCACGTAAAGCGGATAATTGCTGAGGCTGCCAACATTCTGTTTGTATCCAGCAGCATTGATGCGCCCAACTTGAATCCGTAGAGAAGAATTCGGATAAGAGAAAGGAGAGGCACCACAAACCGAGCCACAAACGATGAGACACGATTGTGGTCATCGCAAACAAAAGTGTGTTAACCGAAAAAGAGGAAAAAGTGTGGACACAAGCTTTCAAAATACCTGAGTCGTCCCTACAAAAATATTATAATAGACAGATGTTATTCTTCAACGCAATTTCGAAATTACTCAATATTTCTTGCTGTATTTGACACTGTCACTGACATTAATCAAAATATATCATAGTTAAATCGAAATATATTAAATTATATCAAAATAAATCGATTTATATCGATGTGTTTTGAAATATATCGATTGATATCGAAATAAAACGAAATTTATGAAAATGTGTCGAAATATATCGAAATGTCTCGAAATTTATCGAAAATACCGAATGGAATCGATATGTATCGAGCGGTATTGAAATATTTTGGATGATATAGAAATATCTCGAAAAATATCGAAATGAATCGGCATGTCTAGAAATATTTCGAAATATATCGAAATTTATCGAAATATATCACAGTTATATCAAAATATATTAAACTTTATCAAATTAAATTGATTTATATAGTTGTTTATCGAAATATATTGATTTATATCGAAATATATCGATTTATATCGAAATATATGGAAATAAAACGAAAATCCAAATGTTTGGAAATACATATCTCGAAATATCACGAAATGTCTCAATAGATATCGAAATGAATCGATATGTATCGTGCAATATAGAAATAAAACGAAATTTATGAAAATGTGTCGAAATATATCGAAATGTCTCGAAATATATCGAAAATACCGAATGGAATCGATATGTATCGAGTATTGAAATTAAAACATATCACAGTTGTATCGAAATATATTAAATTTTATCAAACTAAATCGATTTATATAGTTGTTTATCGAAATATATCGATTTATATCGAAATATATTGAAATATATGGACGAAAATCCAAATGTTTGGAAATATCTGGAAATATCACGAAATGTCTCAATAGATATCGAAATGAATCGATATGTATCGTGTAATATCGAAATATTTTGAATGATATAGAAATATCTCTAAAAATATCGAGATGAATCGACATGTATAGAAATATATCGAAATTTTTCGAAAAATCTCGAAATGAATATAAATATGTTTATATCGAAATACATTAAATTATATCAAACTAAAAACAAACAAATTAAATACATTAAATTATATCAAACTAAATCGCTATACATATATCGTTGTTTATCGAAATATATCGAAGTATCTCGAAATATTTTGATAGATGTAAAAATTAATCGAAATGTATTAAATGATATCGAAGGATATTTAAATATATCGACATATATTGAAGTATATCTACAGAAATTGAAGTATATCGATAAATATAGATTTAAATCGACATATAAAAAAATAGATCGCAATATCTCGAAGTATAGTATATCGAATGATATGGAATATATCGATAAACATCGAAATAAATCGACAATTCGACATGTATCGAGGAATATCGATATCGATATCGAAATATATCGCACTGTACCGATTTATATCGAAAGATATCGAAATATATCGATAGATATCGAAAAGTATCGAAAAATATTTAAATATTTTTAATGATATCGAAATGTCTCAAAGTACGTTGAATTTTCTTGAAGTATATCGAAGTATCTCGAAGTATATCGACAGATATCCAAATAAATCGACGTGTATCGAAATATATCGAAAGTTATTGAGATATATCGCAAGATATTAAAAGATATCCACCTAAATCGACATGTATCGAAATATAAAATATTATTTCAAAAATTGAAATTCAAAGAAAGTAAACAGTTGTAAAAAAGAACGTTATAAAACGTGAGTGGCACATCTTCCGAACTGGGCTGAATTAAATAAAACTCCTTTCCTAAAATTGTCTTTTGTTTCTATAAACAGTTTCAATACCGTTAGCGGTATCTCTAATAAAGTAAATAAAGAGCCCGCCAGACAAGTTGGATCTTTCTGGTCGCAGCTTCTTTTTGCTCGTGGCCTCTCTTACCGCGGCAGGTTCCATTCCATCCTTGTATTGGTCGGGGCCGTCGTGCTGAGGAGGAAGAAAATTTGGGACCAGTTTGGCCAGCCGGGTCTTCCTGGCGGCTCTCTCAACTTGTTTCGTCCTGTTATCTTTATCGATATCTTTCTCGCGTAATCGACTTGGCGACTTCGAGTTTTTGCCGCACCTGCTTCTTAGGCAAACTTCGTCACGTGTGCTAATCTATCAAAAAAAAGTGGATATTAATAAATTTTGATCTCTACCCAGCTAAAAATATTTTTCTTTCGATTGTTGTTATTTATTTTTAATTATATGTGACTGACAGTCACAGTCATATACAGTTCTATTAAAAAATTTATCTGTATTAATTTATTTCTAAAACTTTATTCTATTTATAGCAAAGCAGAATATAAAATATAGGGAAAGTTACTTTCAGGCCTGGGTATAATCGGGAAAAGTTACTTTCGGGCTTAGGTATCACTGGGAAAAGTTACTTTCAGGCTTGAGTAGAATGGGGGAAAGTTACTCCGGTGCTTCCCTTCAGTAGATAAAAGTTACTCTTAATCTCGTCTCCGATCGGGAAAAGTTACTCTCGGGCTTGAGTAAAATAGAGGAAAGTTACTTCGGTGCTTAACTGCAGTGCAGAAAAGTTACTCTCGATCTCGTCTACAATGGGCAAAGTTACTCTCTGGCTTGAATAAAATAGGGAAAAGTTACTTTTGTGCTTGAGCAGAATCAGAAAAAGATTAATCTAGGGCTTGAGTAAAATGGGGAAAAGTTACTTTCGGGCTTATCTCAAGCCGGGAAAAGTTACTTGTGAGCTTTGGTAGAATGGGAGACAGTTACTTTTGGGCTTGACTTCGGGCGAAAAGTTACTTTCGGACTTGGCTTCAGTCGAAAAGTTACTTTCAAGTCTGTTTCCCGTTGGGATAAGTTACTTTCGGGCTTGGTTTCGTTCAGGAAAAAATGATAATTTTTACATTTCAATATATGTAATTATATTTATCAATATATTTATTGACTCTGGCAATAATTTATATTAATTTTAGGACAAAAAAAATTGCCATCATTTAAATAAATCACCAGTTCTATAAATAGCAAATCACAATATTAAAATTTTTTGAGTCGATTGTGTGGAGCAATTTGTGGGAAGTGAATTAAGAATCTCTTAAGAGCATAAAAAACTCTCTTTGACGTGATGTGGCTGAGTTACTTGACTATTATTACCGGGTGTAGGAGGTAATGGATTTAACTATCGAGTATGCACCGTTGGAAGTTCCTAACCGCTTTTCTTAAACGGCTATGTGCTCGATAGTTTAATGGATAGATAACCGAAGAATTGATCAAGACATTCCTGAATTCCTTCAACTGATAAAGGAAGTATTTTCAAAACTCTCAACATTTTAAGTAATCTCGATTTTTTTTAAAGTGCTTGACGAGAATTCGGAGCATTTTTTAAAAATCAACATTTAACGGTTCTTTTCGAGAGATTTCGATATCTTTTGATTTATTTCGATATATTCATACTAGATTTGATACGTTTATTTATTTCGATTTATTTCGGTAGTCGTCTATTTATTTCGCATATAAAAAATATACCAAAATACATTAATTAATACATTGATCGATATACTGCGATATATTTCGATATATTTTTATGTGTTGATATATTGCAATATATTTCAATATGTGTCGATATACTGCGATATATTTCAATATGTTTCGGTATATCTCGATAGCTTTTGATATATTTCGATATGTGTCGATATACTGCGATATATTTTGATATATTTCGATGTTTTTCGACATGTTTCAATATGTGTCGATATACTGCGATATATTTCGATATTTTTTGATATATTTCGATATAATGCGATATATTGCAATATATTTCGATATATTTCGATATGTGTCGATATACTCCGATATATTTCAATATGTTTCGGTATATTTCGATAGCTTTCGATATATTTCGATATATTTTGATATATTTCGATATGTTTAGGTATACTGCGATATATTTCGATATTTTTCGGTATATTTCGATAGCTTTCGATATATTTCGATGTTATTCGACATATTTCGATATGTGTCGATATATTTCGATATACTGCGATATATTGCGATATATTTCGATATATCTCGATATGTTTCGATATATTTCGATATGTGTCGATATATTGTGATATATTTCAATATGTTTTGAGTTGTCTCGCTGGATATCGATGTATTTTAATATATTCCCTGATTTTGGTAAATTCGGCAAGACTTTTTTCATGTAATCGCTTTCCAAAATTGAATGCATAACACAAGTAATCCAAAGCCTCGAGAAATCTGAACACGTAATTTCCTGTAAATCTTGTTTGCCCCTCGCGAAGAATGCTAAATAATAATTCGTGCTAAACAGGCCATTCATCGCGACGGATGCCTGGCGTAAAATAAAATTTACAACGCGTTTCTTCGCTGCTTTAGCGAACGCGGCACGCAGAGGACTCGTGCTCAGGTACATAACGTGCAAGTGTCAGAAGTTAGAGGAGGCAAACTTTTTTAAAGTCCGTTCTTTAAACACGCATGAATGGTCAGCACGGATGTGGGCCTGTTGCCAGTCTTTTCTCTTTACACACTTTATTAACTCTCCCGGTTCCGTGCGCGAGGGGTCCGAACAGAAGAGTTATTGTGTCTGACGTACGCAATCACGCTTTTCGCTCTTTCTTCCTTTTATTCTATTCTATTTTTTGTTTTCTCTCTTTTTTTCCCTTTTCTGTAAACTCGTCCGCCCACCCCTTTTTTCCTCCCTTCTCGATGAATATCATTTTAATAAGCAAACGCAGAGTGCGTCTAATTCATAGATTTTAATATCTCTCGGTTTTTTTTATACTATAACGTGACGGGAATGACATAAACCAGCATTTACAGTTTGCTATTAAATCTGAATTAATTATGACAGAATAACGGTGCACCTTTTTTAGAGTTACTCTTCACTGTGAAAAGCTTTTGTGAGGGAACGAATAAGTGTAAAAATTGTGCATCCTTGAATCCTGTATTATGCTAAAATGTTTCACTTTTTTAAATTGCGCTTGAAAGTTTTCTAAACGGCGCGTTAAAAAAAGCATAGTAATTCAATCGAGATTCAATACAGTTGGACAGTTAAAATGTGGCAGTTACATATGTAATTCAATAGGAAAATCACACACACTGCGAGTTTTAATTTTGTAACTTTAGTGGGAGTTGATGATTTTTTTTTTTTTACAATGCTTCATTATAACTCGTTTTAATTTAAGTTTATAACGCTCTGTTATTTTTTGACTCCCCTGGCGACAGTTTTGTATTGAAATTTATTCCAAACAAATCCGAAATTTTCTGAATTATTCAAGAATTTGTATTCGAACCATACAATTTCATGCCGATTTAATCCGAATTAATCCGAGACCATTTAAAATTAATTTCGAACTTTTAATTCGAATGAATCCGATCAATACGAAATTAATTAGAATTAATCCGAGTTTTCAATCCGAATGATTCCAGTCAATCCAAGCTTTCAGTCCTAATGAATCCGGTCAATCTGAATGAACTCGGTCTATGCGAATCAATTCGAATGATTCCGAAAAATTCGGATAAATTTCAGATTAATTCTGATTAATTCGCTTGACTTACCAAACAGTTTCATTTCGACCTAATCCGAAATGATTTCAATACGAATTAATCCGAAAGAGTTGAATATGAATTAATCCGAATGATTTTGAAAAAATTGGGATAAATTCGGATTCATTCGAATTGGCCGGATTTAATCGGATGAAACGGTTCGGATTCATTCGGATTGACCGGATTCATTCGGATTAATTTTGACTGGGCCTCGGATTGATTTGGATTGAAAACTTCCTTCGGATTAGATCGAAATGAAACAGTTTGGTTCGGATACAAATTCCGGTTTGATTTTGATTGATTCGGATTGAAATTTATTCCAAACGAATCCGAAATATTGATTCAGATTGATATTCATTCCGTACCGAAGGAAGTTTTCAATCCGAATTAATCCGAGGTCCATTCAAAATCAATCCAAACTTTTAATCCGAATGAATATGATCAATCTGAATTAATTCGAACTTTCAATCCGAATGAATCCGGTCTACGCAAATCAATCCGAATGATATTCCGAAAATTTCGCATTCACTCGAATTGACCGGATTTATTTGGGTTGATAGTTTGGATTAATTCTGATTAATTCGGATAGATCGGATTCATTCGGATTTCAAGTTCGGATTGATTTTGAATGAGTCTCGGATTGATTCGGTTTGAATACATCCTGCGATTTAAATCGGAATGAAACTGTTTGGTTCAGATAAAAGTTTCGGATACATTCGAATTGATCCGGATTGACCGGATTTATTTGGATTGATAGTTTGTATTAATTCTGATTAATTCGGGTAGACCGAATTCATTCGGATTGATTTTGGTTGGGTCTCGGATTGATTCGGTTTGAAAACTTTCTTCGGTGCAAATCAGAATGAAACTCTTTGGTTAGGATAATTTACGTATTAGGAAAAATAAAAATGCTTCGCATCAAAAAAAAATAATAAAAAAATGTATATATAATATATAAAAATAAAAGTGCTTTACAAATACACTCGTGGTAAGAACTTCTTAAAATTTTTATTATTCCGAATGACTGAGTTTGCTTAGCATTATTTACTTAACTGGTCGTTTCAGGGCGCCTGTAGTATGTGCAGCAGTCACGCATGCGTGTTTGACCGTCGACAGTTTGGGGTGGGTAAATTCTGAGCGAGCCCTTTAATATAACACGTGAAATTTGTCAAGTGTGATTCTTACACCTGTCAAGAAATTATTGACGATTTGTCACCTGCTGTTTGCCCTAAAGTCTTTTGTTATCTTTGTTCAGAACTATTTCCATGGAAGGTTCTTGAATTTTCTGGAATGTTTCAAAGCGATTTGGAACTTTTGTCTATTTTAAGGTTTTAAAATTTATGGAAATTATTTTTCAAATGATCTGCAATAATTTCCAACTTTCTTACTGTCAAACTTTCTACAAACTTTCTTTTTTTTAGGTTTAAATACTGCTCGAAGTTTGTGGTTTAAAGTAGCAGAAGAATAGACGAGTTTCTAATTGAAAATATCTCTTACCGATATTTACCGACATAGGGGAACTCTCGATGGTTCGTGTCCTTGATAAATTTAACACAGATCTGAAAATTGAAGACTCTTAGCACAGACTGAAATTTAATTCAGTTGAAGTTGACTTGATTAAGAGTAACTTTATTTAAAGTAAATTGGACTAAAATAATTTTTAGTAAAAGTTACTTCGGCTAAAAATAATTTTAGTAAAAGTTAATTGGGCTAAAAGAAATTTTGTAAAAGTTAAATTTTAATAAAAGTAACTTCATAAGTTACTATGCCTAGTACAAAATTTAGTTAAAGTTGTTCTAACTAAAGTTAAATTAAACCTAGGAAGCAAAGGTTCTTGAATGTCGGTAAATGTAGATAAGAGGAATCTAGAATTTAAAACTTCCCTAAATTTTTACATAATAAAAAAAAATCGAATTGACTATTATATATATTACGATAAAAATAAACTTTTACAGTATTATTTATTAGTATTTTTTATTTTTTTCAGGTAAGCTCCAGTGATGGATGTATTCTGCAACTAATCTTTTCATCGTTATGGTAAGATGTAATAATTCATTTAAAAGATCTAAATATAAAGATTATAACAGTATCTTTTAAGTTAATTATTTTCATTTCAAATAAAGAAAAAAAAAATCGAATAAGTATTTGTATGTTGTGAACTACTAAAGCTACCTCAGGAGTAGCAAAAGACATTTTGCAAATGATTGAGAAGAGTGGGGGGGATGTAATATGGAAGAAGAGTCTAGGCCTAAAGAAAGAAGAAAGGCAACATTGAATAAGCGGGGATGCAAAAGAAGACGCTCAACGCGAGAAGGAAAAGACACATTCGGTTGAATTGAATTATTTAAAGCCCATGCGAAGAACAGGCGTCTTTTATGAGCGTTTACAATGGCCGGCTTTGTGTGAACATTCGCGAACGCGCACTCAGCCTCTCGCGAATGCAAAACTGTATAATAAGCTTATCTCTCCATCTCATTGTCAGTGCTGCCATCTTATTTCTCAATATTCTGGTATTCTAACAGTCGGAAAAGTAACAAAATCATTTAAATAAAAAGTTAATGCAAAATATGTATATTCTGAACCAAAAACGGTTTCAGTTCGAGTTGGGCTAAGTTACTTTCGGGCATACGTCAAGTCGGGAAAAGTTTCCTTCGGGCTTGGATGAAGTCGGAGAAAGTTATTCTCAGATCGAGTTGGAAAAAGTTAATTTCTCGCACTTCCATCAAATCGGGAAAAAATACTTTCGAGTTCACATCAAATCAGGAAAAGTTACTTTCGGGTCTAACAAAAACCTGGTAAGGTTACTTTCAGGCTTGGCTCAAGCCGGGACAAGTTGTCTTTGGGCTAATATTAAGTCGGAAAAGTTACTTTCGGGCTTAACTCGAGATGGAGAAAGTTACTCTCGGATCGGGTCGGAAAAGTTACTTTTGTGTTTGGTTAAAGCCATGAAGGTTACTTTCGGGCTTACATCAAATCGGGAAGAAATACTTTCAGGCTCGCATGAAGTTGGAAAAAGTTACTTTCGGGCTCATATCAATTCCGGAAGGTTACTTTCAGGCTTTACTAAAGTCAAGAAAAGCTACTCTCGGGGTTGGTTACTTTCGGGATTAGTTTCTATTGGGAAAACTTAATCTAGTATCGGGAAAGTTACATTCGGGCTCAGTTTAAGTTGATAAAAGTTACTCTTGTGCCTTGGCGGAGTCGGGCAAGGTTGTTTTTAGGCCTGCCTCCAATTGCGAAAAGTCACTCTCGGGCTTTGATCTAATTTGAAAAGGTTACTTTAGAATTTTTGGTATATTCAGGAAAGTTTCTCTATGGTTTGAATATAGTTGGAAAAGTTACTTTCAGGATTGTATAGAGTCGGAAAAGTTACTTTTTGACTAGAATCAAATTTAGGGCTGGGTTACTTTCGGGCTTATGTCGACTCGAAAAAAGATACTTTCAGGCCTTTGGCTTAGTTAGGTAACGTTACTCTCAGTATTACATTGTGTAGGAAAAAGTTACTCTCGGGCTCAGTCGAATCGGGAAAAAAAAAATGAAAAAGTCCCGCCAAGAAGCTGTTTTATTTCTCATACAATATTGTTTTAAAAACAAAAAAAATGAACTAAAAAATTTTCTCATGTCAGATCTTCCCTGTTGATTTTTAAAGATAAAAACGGCCTCTTACGTCTAATTGTTAAAGGAACAAAAGCGTCAGTAACACTAACATCACCAGTCTGATTTTCACACTCCGGCCAATTTCCACTGATTCGTTAATTTTTTCTACAAATTACAAAGCGGTACAAGTCAACCTTTCCCCCTCCAGGTGTCAGTTGTCACGTAACTGATACGCTGGCTAGGAGTGAAAAGGAAATGAGTGAAGACCCCGTAAATAAAGGCGGTAATCATAGAATTGCTAATGTTTCAAAGAGAGATATTATTCTTTTGAAAAGATGACAGGGGCTCGGCTCACGGGAGCTTTCAGAGAAGAGAAACGTGGATGGAGGGGGTCTGAGTTTAGTCTAGTGTGCACGCATCTCCGACATAAATGTGTGTCCATACTCCCGCTCTTTATCCGACACCAATGCATATCGGAACATTGTATATATGTGTGTGTAATGTGTATATGTGAGTAGATATTTGTATATTACGTGTCCGCACAAAACAGCCTCGGTAATTCAAAGACACTATTGAAACTCTTCTATTCTTGCTCTCGCGTTTGTAAATCTTTTCGTTTGGGACCGCACTGACCGTGAACAAAGTACTAATAACTAATAAGATGAGCCTCGGACTTTAGCCGTCTTTATTTTGCGGTATTTCTACGAAACGAAAATATTTTTCTATAGTGTGTCATCGATGATTTTACAATTCGCTGAAATAGTTTTAAATATTTCTTACGTTTAGTTGAGTTACTTTAGCTACTTTTAGTTAATTTTAGTGGCTTTAGTTAATTTTCGTAAATTTAGTACGAGAAACGTTAATTAAAGGTGAATATAGTTTAGCCCAGGTTATTCCGACTAGAGGACTAACAGTAACTTTAGTAAAAAGTTACTTGGATAAAGATGAGTTTAGTCAAAGTTCCTTAGACTAAAAATAAATTTGGTAAAATTTGATTTAAATAGAAGTAAATTTAATGAAAATTACCCGGACTAAATTAACTTCTATGTTAAACCTGAATTTAGCTAAAGTTACTTTAAGTAAAAAAACTGAAAGTAAATTTAGTATGTTACTTAAACTAAAATTTACTTTAGTGAAAATTTCTTACTTTGACTGAAATGAGTGAAAGCAATTTTAGTTTAAGTTACTTAGACTGACAGTTGCTTTAGTTAAAGTAACGTAGACTAGAAATAACTGGCCGATTCCTTCCAGAAGGATCGCTCCTTTGTTCAGATCCCACGGACTAACAACCCAGTGTTCTCAAACGGGGCAGCCTGCGCGCGCATTGTTTTGGCTTACCGCTGGAGAAATTCTCCCATTGGTCCATTTAATTCGATTTTGAATCGCGCGCCAGACTACAGTCAATTGCAGAATTTCTCCAGCAGAAAATCAACACGTGCTGCGCGCGCAGGCTGCCCCGTTTGAGAGCACTGTAACAACCTCTCTGTTCCCCAGAGTCCCTGGGCCTCAGCCCAGTTCTTCTGGTTCGCAGATCCCGAAGTGGCAGCCCGTGGAGACCCTTAAACCCTCCCACCAGCTGCAAGGTCACGTGATCCCTATGGAGGGAGACTAAAAGTAACTTTAGCTAAAGTTACTTGGGCTAAAAGTAACAGTAGTAAAAGTAATTTTATTAGTAACTTTTGTTAAAACTCCTTTAACTCCTCTTCTTCGGATTCAGACACCTCCCCGAAGAGTTCGTAGAATTTGTCCTTTAAATTCCTCCTGGTTCTCGTCTTCTGTCCTGCTGTGGTGACCTTGTGAGCGAGTGTTGGTTCCTCCAGGTTCCAAATAGGGGAGTTCAGTATGTCGTTCAGTGAACGACTCGTCGACACCACCCTCGGGCTTCCCTGGAGTTCTCGTCTCCTGGCGAAGTATTTCTCCAAGCTCTTTCCGGGAGTTGGAGGAAGATTCCTGGATTCTCCTTCGATAGGTGGGACGTTTTCGCTCCCCTCACCCCTACTTCCGGATGTAGTGAGGGCGTCGTGGGGTTCCTCTGTCGAAGGGGGGTGATTGTTTTGTGTGGCAACTTTCTTGGCTCGACTCTCTTGAAGGCTTTTTATGTGCCCTGGAGTAAGTGGGAAACTCGTCCTCCGTTTTAAACGATCCCAATAGTGTTGGTCCCTTGGGTCGTATGGAGAGTTAGGACCTTTATCCTTGCCGATGTTTGTACGTGAGGGTGTTGTCGATTCCTCGGATGAGGTTCCCGTTGAATATCCTGGATGACCACTGATTTCGGGGGCTAGTTTTGGGATGTACTCCTCCAATCCCAGGCGTTGTAAGAGCCAGGCTGGTTGCTTGCTCAATCCCTCTTGGAGCAGGCGCTGCGTTTCCTGGCGGTAGTACTCCCTGGTTCTTCTATTGTTCCGCGTTGGTCTCGGCATTTCCTGAAAGGAGGAGGGTAATGAGTAGTTGGGCCATTTTGTGAGGAAAGTTCCTCAATGAGGGTTGAAGACTCGTACCGATTGGAAATTTAGCGAGGGAGATCCCTCTCTGTACTGTAGGGAAAGTGGTTTTTCTTTTCAAAAAAAAAAGGAAAGAGGACAAGTCCTCACTGAGAGGGGTAGAAGAGTCGAGGGGGGACCCTCGTAAAAAAAAAGGAGCTAGGTGTATATGAGGACGAGTCCTCACTGTAAAGGAATGGAAGAGTCGAGAGGAAATCCTCGTTAGAGTAGAAAAATGAGAGGATGAGTCCTCACAGAAAAGTAGGAAGTGTAAGTTGAGGAAGGCTTCCTCAAGGGACTTACCGGGATTTTCGGGTGTCGATATTATAACTTCTGCCTTCTCTTGGAATCTAGTTTATTTCACACTCCTGCGGTTACACTTGAGGTAACGTGGATGTACAAAGTATCTCTTAGGCTAGAGATTATTTCGAGAGGCGTCTTCGGACTGAGTCTAGCCTGGGAAATTGCGTCCTTTTATAAGGAGTCCACCCCCCACAAAGGTTTCGTAGAAGGGGTAGCGTCCTTTTCCCACTTTTCCTCATCGTTTTCTAGAAGTTCTAGAATGTTCTAGAAGCTTCTGCGTTTTTTTTGATAAGAGAAAGTTTGGGATGAGTCAGTCCTGCAAGCGCACCGAGGTCCACTCGTGCGGGGGAGTCAGGGTCCCTGTGCGAGTGAGTGAGATAGAGCGATGCGTTGAACCCTTTTTTTGTGACTATGTCGCTTGCAGGTCAGGACTCGTCTCCCAAGCTAGATTTTGTGGAAAATTCCAACGAAGCGTCGTTTTAGAGAAGCGAGTGATTTTTCTTGAAGTGAAAAATCTCTCGGCTTCGTTTCGCGAATAGCGCGTATAACACTTTATTTAGAAGTGAGATTATTTCTATAATATAACTTTATCTACAACTAAGATTAGCTTAAGTTACTCTAACAAAAATAAAATTAAGGTCTAGTTACTCTGCCTAAAAGTAAATGAAGCTAAAGTTACTTTGGCTAAAAGACTGAACGAGTTTATTTCATCATATGACCTCTCGAGTCTGAAAATCGTTTCTCAAACTTTCCCATCATGAACTCGTATTTTCTTACATCTGGATTCTGAGACACTCGTCTATTGGAATGCGAGAACGGAGGGTCAGAGGAAATACATTATAGGACTAGTACGAATTACATATCTGGCACTTGGTGCCTCCCACCACTACACCGAAGGGTGAGATTTCCACTCAATTGCTGATAATTACTGCTACGAGGTTCCCCGGCGCGCGGGACGTACAGACGGTCCTCTTGATCGTAAAAATAATTGAAAATGCGAAAGGCTAAGCGAGCAGAGAAAAACGTCGTGCCGGATATGTAGGCCGGAAAATGACAATCACACAGACGAGATGGATGGGACACGGAAACTCTCTCTGTCTGACGTCGATCGAGGGGCCTCCGGCGATTCGCCCTTTCTACTTCTCTGACTCCAAGCTCTCCAAAGTATACGTGCCCATCAGTTCACAAATAACCGACTCGATAATTGTATGAGCCCCAGTTTCGAGACCAAGAGAGAATTTTAAATTCACCTGCACGATTCGATCATTTTAGAATCATCAGTCGCCAGGTGTTTCTCAAGGTCATTTCGATTCTTATTTCTTATATCTAGATCAAGTTACTCTTCACTCTTTTTAAAAGAAAATTGTGTTTTTAATATTAGTTTCGTTTTAATGTTACTCTAACTTAAATTATATAAAGTCAGATTACTTTTAGCAAGAGCTAAAAGTAACTTTAGTAAAATATAATATAACTAAAAGTAACTTTAGTCAAAGTTAATAGGATTAGAGGTAACTTTGGTAAATGCCGAAAGTGCTAAAAGTAACTTTAGTTGAATTTATTACGACTTAAATTTACTTTGGTAAAAGTTATTGAAACTAAAAGTAACTTTAGTAAAATATACTAAGGTAGAATGTAACTTTAGTTAAAGTTACTGGGGGTAAGTAATCCCGGTAAAGGTTACTAAAGCTAAAAGTGACCTTAGCAAAAGTTACCAAGACTAAAAGTAACTTTAGCAAAAGTTACTGGGACTAAAAGTAAACTTCAGTACAAGTTAATGAACTGAACCTAAATTGAACTAAAGTTACCTTAACTAAAAATAAATATAGCTCATAATTTTGAAAATTTTTTAATTTTGAAAGAATTATAAAAAATTTGAATGAGCGTTTTTTTAGATAAAGAGTTTTTACGGTGTGTAGGTGGGGTAGGTGAAAGGAGCTCGATTTAAGTGGCAGTCAATAATTATCGTCGGAGCGTGCTGCTTGTTTGTGGTGATCGACCACCCCGAGTCTTAATGGAAGAACGGAGGCCATAAGTAACCCTCCAAACAAGGATTAGCTCCCCTTTCGTCCGGCTCATTGTAAATTAATTACCTGGAAATGAGAAATTTCCGATGTGCACTTCGCCTCCAATGCCGAAAGAATTCAATGGCAAGTAAAAACTGTCCTTTGATCTCCACGATCTTCATTCTTGTCCGATGGTCGAGCACTTGCTTTGCGGCAAAATACTTATTCAGGGGTTCAATAGGAGCGTAAATTAAAGGACCAAACATTTTTTTTAAGGAGTGACTTTACACAATGCCTGGCATTTTTTAGACCTTGACCAATTATTTTTAAATCATTATTTGTTTGATTTATTTTTATCTCATAACTTATCTCTTAACTTATCTTATAATTTATCATCTTTTGTATGAAATTTTATCCTGCCTTTTATCTTTCCGTCATCTGAACTTGTATCTGTTATCTGAAGTTTAACGACCATCTTACTTTTTATCTCGTCTTCTCTCTGAAGTTTCATCTGTTAACGTATCCTTTATCTACACTATTATCTGAAGTTTTATCTTTTATTTCAGACGTTATCTGAACTATTATATCTTTTATTTCAGCCATTATCTGATATTTCCTTTTTTATCTGCAGTTTAACGATAATCTTAATTGTTATCTCATTTTTTCTAAACAGTTATCTAAAGTTTTATCTTACATGTAATTTTTTATCTGTTATATTTCATCTCATCTTCCATCTCATTTTTTATCTGAACTAATATTTTTTCATACATACTTTATCTCATCAATATCTGAAATTGTGTTTGTTATCTCTCATCTCATCTTTTATCTCATCTATCTAAATTTCTATCTTATCTGATGTGTGGTAAGGAGGCGGGGGCAGAAATTCAAAAAACTGAATCGAAATTGCGTAACAGAAATAAATTAAATTTTAAACCAAGTAGAAATTTTCCTAAATCGATTGCAATTATCCAGAAGTCAAATCACATATTTACTTTTCTATCGAGTCACACATGAGCAAATATCCAGCAGGTATTCCGCTTACCGTATTAAGTCTGTTATTAGCTTTTTCTCCATAATATTCGCCCTGTCAGCGGCAGGAAATAAGAAGTAGGAAAAGTCACTTTGTTAGTCGACTGGCGGGTCGTGCACGTCCTGAAGGGCTGCCGACTGCTAAAGGAGTTAGGGTGGGGGGTGAGGCAGAAGTAGTGAGAGAATCAGATCGAAGAGAAATTGAATGATTGGGGCGCGCCTCGAGGGCGCTTGATTGTTCATTCAAACAACAATCGTAATTGCGTTACAGGCCGCTAGGGGGGCGCGGAGTCGAGTCGTAGACAAGGACTGACACGATTGCATTGCTTCAAGTTGCCAGCACTGGTTCCAACGCTGGGAACCACCTCCAGTCCTACTCGTAATATTGGCGTTGATAAAAATCTTTTCTGGCCAGATCAAGTGGCTTGAGTACTTTTTTGGTCCTCGACCAACGGCAGGATAACGTTATTAGCGTTTCGTATCGTTATGTTAGCACGTTTCGGTCAAATAAGTACTCTCTCGACTGTTTAGATTGTTTTTCGCCTTTCCCTCTCATTGACTTCTTTAATTGATGCCAGAGATTGCAGGAGTAGAGTAGAGCATTTACTAGAACTACTGGAAGCTTGTTTCAATAAAGTTCGGTTCTTCGCAGACTCTTTTAATGTGGATTGGTTACATTTTAGTAATTAGTGGAAGCTGAGATTTTTACTATGAAGTAAACAAAGAAATGACTAATTTTTATGAACTGAAAAATAAAAATTTAGAGGAAAAATAATAAATTAGCAGTAAGAACTGAATACTGAATCTTAAAACTAAAACTAAAAACTAAGGACTATAAACTACATATAACAAAAACTAAAAATTAAGATCTAAAAACCAAAACTGAAACTAAATTTAAGGAAAACTAATAACTGAAAAATAAAATATACAAATTTACACCTAAAACTTTAAACTTATTACTAATAAAAACTGAAATCTAAAAATTAAAAACCTACAAACTAAAAGTAAAACTAAGATTTAAAAACTAAAACTGAAAACTGAGAACTAAAAATTAAAAATAAAGGCTATAAACTATAACAGACTAAACTTACTAAATACGGTATTAGAAACTAAATCTGAAAACAAAAACTAAATCTAAAAAACTAACACCTAAAACTAGAAACTAAACAAAACTTAATAATTGAAATAAAGAACAAAAAAATAAAAACTGAGAACTAAAAGTTAAAACTGAAGATTACAAACTCTAAAGGCGACTAAACTAACTAAACTAACTAACTACCTAAAAACTAACACTAAAACTAAAAATGAAAGCTAAAACCTTAAAACTAACAACTAAAAATCTAAACTAAGCTTGAACTAACAATTAAGAATTAACATTTAAGGGCTAAAGACTAACATCTAAAGAATAAAATCTAAAATTACTATAACTACTGAAGTATTACGTTTAAAAAAAATCTCTGATGACCTTGAATTAGAAAAAAAAGTGAAAAAAAAATACCGAGTCTATTGTGCGATAAAATAATAAAGTTCAAAAACAGAATGAGTGTCCTAGAGGCAAATAAGTCACGGTTCTTTCGCATCTACATGATTATAAATACTTATATGTGCAGAGGACGTCGATAAGGTGGAATGACAGCGAGAGGCAAAGAGTGAGCACCGAGGGAACTATTATAATGATTTGCTTAGTTAATATTTGCTCAGCCATACTTGTCTTGTTTTTTTATCCCTCTCACAGTCGTAAGTCGCTTCCTAAATCGAGGTTGACGCATTGTCATTGCCTTCTTTAGTGATTAGCATAACAATGCAAATACAATGACACGAACGCTCGGCCGCCGGCTTTTTTTGTTTGACCAGGTGAAAATTTCGCTATGGCCACGCTGAATTACTTATGTGTACCTGCCGCCGAGAAAAAAGTGACTCCCGAGACAATAAAGCGTCTGCGGGTTATTTAATGCAATTAGGATACTCGCACGAACTCTCCGGCCTCGAAACTAATCAGAAATAATAAGCGAAAGCTTCGAATTGAAATTCATTCCGAATCATTCCGGAATTTGTATCCGAACCAAACAGTTTCATTCCGATCTAATCCGAAGGAAGTTTTCAATCCGAATTAATCCGAAACCCATTCAGAAGCAATCCGAGTTAAAGCAACAATCCGAATAATTCCGCGAAATTCAAATCAGCCAATCAAATTGTCGGACGCCATTTTGGGAAATATGAAATTTCTGTTATTTGGAATTTCGGTCAGATAGGGATTATGACCATAAAGAAGTATAAGGAGCCTGTGCTTTTAGCTGCTGAAAAGCAGCACACAATCACGGTCCCTCTTCCTCGGATTTTCATTGCTTTAGCTACGAGAGCGCCACAGACGGATAATGGCGGAATTACGATATCACCATATTAACAGACGACAAAATTATCGTCTGCTGTCTGTCGTCTGCTACGTAAATTATCTTAAATTCGTGTGAATTCTTGCAAATTATTTTGATTTTATTTGAATTCTTTTAAATTCTGTTGCATTTTTTTAATTTTCGTGAATTTACCCGCTTTTGCAGATTTTTAGAGAATTTCTCTGAATTTTTTTTTTTATACGTCGAAATTCTTCTGAATTCTTATAGATTTTTTGAAATTATGTACTTTCCATTCACCTTAAATTCCACCAATTTTGTTTGACTTATTTTAAATTTTATTTGATCGTGTGAATTTTTTAAATTTATTACGAATTAACTATAAAAAAGTAATAAAAGTTCTAAAAAATAAATAATAATAACATTTAATTGAAAAGAAAAATTGGATCCATCGATCTTAGTGTCCTGTCAGCGTAGGCAGTCTTTTGTAAGTCTCAAGCCTATTATTACGTCGGGATCAATTCATTCATTTTTCGCCTCGACTCCTACGTGTCTTCCTAGTAATTTTCTTTTCCTTCTGACAAGAAGCGATTCATTGACGTCGATTGGCAGGCCGTCGAGTGCAAGGGTTTTCCCGTTTATTCCACCTCTCCTTTACTCATGTGACGTCATAAGTGAAATAATAGGAGTCGAACGACAAGGCAATAGAAGGGTGGCGAGGGGAGGGAGAACTTGCAGTCTCTCCCGCAGGGAACTAATAACCGGGTTTCGTCCTGGTGTATTTGGCACTCACTTTCACACATACAGAGAAACAGAAACATATTCACACACTTGCTTTCACAAAATCAGTTATACGTACCATTTTAGTATTGAGTCTGCTCATCTGTCTTGGAATGTATCGAGTATATTTGCTTCTACCTCAAAGTTATTTGAGGTAAAAGAAGTTTTATTATTTAGCTGACTTGTGGAGACTCATTAGGTAACTTTTATTAAGAATTTTTTTCACTCTAAGCTTTTTCAGTCCTTTCCTTTCCCAGTCACTTTTTCCAATACTTTTTCTAACTCATTTTTAATAAAATCTTTTGCAGCATCTTTTTACACAATTTTTCAAACCTTTTTTCCAAATACCTTTTTAAAAATCCTTTTAAACTTTTTTTCTAACCGTCCTTTTAAATATGGGTTTTCAAGCTTCAGTTTTTACCTTATTTTCTAATCTCGTTTTTCAAACCCCTATTTTAACCACTTTTTCCTTACCTTTTTTTTAAAAAAACTTTTTTTCCACACTTTTTTCCACTCACTTTATTCAAAATACTTTTCCAACCTCCTTTTTCAAATACCTACGTTTCCAACCTCTATTTCCTAACATCTTTTCCAAATACATTTTTCAAACCACTTTTCCAAACCTCTTTTCCAAAGTTAATTTTTTATTACAGTTTTTAAGGCGAGGGTGGCCAACACCCCAGTTTGGCAAGCGTTTTACTCCGCGAAAGTGTGGCAAGTAAGGTTTAGTGATGGGAAAAGTATGGATAAATATTGATACATATCAATTATCCATCATATCAACGATAATCAATACATTTTTCTCTTAACGATATAATATATCGATATTTCTTGCGTTTTTTTATTGTGTTTTAGTCTGCCTTTATTTTCCAAGTAATTTCAATTTGCGAAACTTTGAAGTAAAGTCAGATCAGTGTTCCCAATATTATTTTTATTGTTTATTATAAATAATGGCATTTCAACTAATAAAAATAATATTTTTCAGCATTTTAAGCCGCGTGCGAATAGCAACCAATCAGATGCAGCGTGCGACGCATGCGTAGTTGAGTAAAAGGGGCACGAATGTTAGGATGACGAAGAGAGGGGGAAGTTATCGATAAATATCGATACTATCGATACTTTTTCAAAAATATCGATATTAAACGATAGGCGATTTGGTCGATATTTCCCATCACTATTAAGGGTTAAATTGAGACTAGGTGGCGTTGCAATACTTGAACCGGTCTGGCTCAGGTCTGGGCCATGGAATTATCCCGAACTGGCCCCGAAGATATTATAACCGATCAGGGCTCATCGTTCACTCTTTCTTAGTTTCGACTTCGAATGAATCTTCTGATATAGAATCAAAAAAAAATCGAATTTCGAGATGCAACTTTATTCCACTTTCTCCTGTTATCCTCCCGTTTAAATCTCGAGTGAATGTGATCTAAACTGTAAACTCATGGGAGATATGGTCGAGCCCCGGGTGTCGGTTGCACGAATTTTGTCGAGTGTGAAGTAAACCCTGCTATATAATTTGAGTTGTGATTTGAACGCAGAGATATAGAGATAGAATGGATAATGCATACATGAAAAGAGAAAGAGCGAGAGAGGGGGAAGAGTGAGGAGAAGGTTGAGAGAAAGACAGAGAAAACTGGATGATTGAAGGAGAGAGAATAGGAATTGGTGGGGTGAGGAGAGAGAAGAGAGGAGTGAGAGAGAAGAGTGTAAGATGAAGCGAATCGAGAGAGCGGGTGAACGGGTGAATGGCCTGCCGCGTCCTTGCGAACCACCTGACCACACCGGCCGTGCCGCCACCATGCGGACTCTCCAGCATCCTTCGGACCACTTCGAACTGACTTCTAGCGCAAGAGTTTAAACAAATGCGTCGACAATCTGACCGATTTACAACTCACAAGCTAATATTTATCTTCTCTCTTCAATATCTCCGTAAAAAACTCTTTTTTTATAAACTAAATTTTTTTACTTGTCACCTGAAGTCTCTTCAAGTCAGTCAAGACTTCTGAAGTCTTTTGAAGTCATTAAAATCTTCTGAAATCTTTTGACGTCATTAAAATCTTCTGGAGTGATTTTAAGTCACTTGAAGTCACCTAAAGCCTTTTGAAATCACTTAAAGTCTTTCAAGTCTTTTGAAGTCTTGAAGTCATTGAAATCTCCTGGAGTGATTTTAAATCAGTCAAGTCTTCTGAAGTCTTTTGAAGTCACTGAAAGCCTTTTGAAATAACTTAAAATCTTTTTAACTTACTTCGAGACTTACTTGAAACATTCTGAAGTCACTTGAAGTCTTTTGAAGTCGGTGAAGTTTTTTTTAAGTCTTCTGAAGTGAATCAAATCTTCTAAAATCTGTCACTTCACAAATGAAGTCACTGGAAATCTCTAAAAGTCTTTTGAAGGTTCTTGAAATATTCCGCAGTTACTTAAAGAGACATGTATTAATATTCTAAAGTAACTTTGAAATCTTCCAAAATTGTTGAAGTCTTCTAAACTCATTTAAAGTCAATAAAACCTTCTGGAATCATTTAAAGTCACCTAAGGTCTCAAAAAAATCTTCTGAAGTATTTTGACGTCACTGAAATTTACTGAAATCAGTTAAAATATTATGCAGTCACTTGAAGTCTTGTCAAGTGCATGAAGTCTTTTAAAGTCTTTTTAAGTCTTCTGAAATCGTTTCAAGTTATTAAAATTTCATCTTTAATTTAAAAAGTTACTTCCAGAAATCTTCTAAAGTCGTCTGAAGTCATTTGGAATCATATGAAGTCTTTTGAAGTCCTTAGAAGTCTTTTGAAATCACTGAAATCTTCTAACGTCACCTGATGTCTTACAAAGTCCTGTGATGTCTTCGAGACTTACTGAAATCTTTTGAAGTCCATTAAAGTCTCTTGAAGTCACCTGAAGACATTTGAAGTGACGTGAAGCCTCTCGAATACACTAAAACCTGATTAAATAAGAATTATCTTGAGAGAAGACAAAGAACTATGATTCAGAGGAAGAAATAAGAGAAGGAACTTCGTAGATGACACGAGATTCCAGTAACTCGAGGATACTATGTCACTCCTCTTTTTTTTTTCTAACCAGTCGTGTCTCTCGCTCCTCGGATCAGACTCTTCTTTGGGCTTTAATGTTTTCCAGTTTACCTCTCTGCAATTTCTCACCCAGCGGAATTTTAGGTTCCCGGCGATGTAACGTTTCAAGTTTTTCAGTTTAAACAGAGAGAAGACCTGAAAGATAACGAGTGTGGAGGGATATGGAACAGAAGGCATTGCATCAGAACTGGCTGAACAACTGGCTATAAATTAAGACCCTCTCAAAATTAATGTCCTCTTCCTAACAACAGTTACAGGAGATAACCATTTTTTAATTCATTCTACATAAAAGTACTTACAAATTAATGGGATAATTAGTAACAATAATAAATTATTATTGTTTATTATTATTATATAATTATCAACAAGGGGATTTAACAAGGGCATTCGAAAAAATTTCGTAATATTTAAAATTTTTATAAAATGAATATTTAATTCTTATGAACTCGTTCGCTTAAATTTTTTTTAATCTATTTCAGAACAAAGTGCT
The DNA here is from genome assembly GCA_904066005.1 of Synergus itoensis. Taxonomy (NCBI): domain Eukaryota; kingdom Metazoa; phylum Arthropoda; class Insecta; order Hymenoptera; family Cynipidae; genus Synergus; species Synergus itoensis. Next base: position 1,149 of record CAJFCP010025881.1, on the reverse strand, counting down.
TCCTGATGTTCGGCGTAATTGTTCGACGGTGGATGGGGTCGTTCCGGCCGTAAAAAGGATCTGGAAGGAGATTCGAACTCAGTGAGTGTTACAAGTTAGAGCATCTGGTCAACAGACCTATTTTCTATTTAGATTTATTCTCTGTTTCCCAGCAGCGTTAATAATATTCATAAAACTGATTTGAATTCTAATATAGGGTCCCGAATTCTTCATTTTAGTCACACATTTTTTTTTCTTCTATTTTGATAAAAATAAATGTTTCGATATTTCACGAAAAATATAAAAATATTGATAAAGGCTAACTAGTTTGGGCTTTTTAAGGTTATGTTTGGATTTCTCTAGGCAAATGGATATTTTCAAGTAAACATCATCAAATATTGATAAAGGCTAACTATTTTTGGCTTTTTTAGGTTATGTTTCAGTTTTCTCAACACAAATTGACATTTTCAAATAAAAATCATCAAGTATTGATGAAAGCCAAATAATTCAAACTTTTTTAGGTTATGATTCAGTTTTCTCAACAGAAATTGACATTTTCAAATAAAAATCATCAAGTATTGATGAAGGCCAACTAATTCGAGCTTTTTTAGGTTATGTTTGGGTTTTCTCTAGGCAAATGGATATTTTCAAGTAAAAATCATTAAATATTGATAAAGGCCAACTAGTTTTTGGTCTTTTTAAGGTTATGGTTCACTTTTCTCATCAGTGTTTCCAGATGAGATTTTCTAGTTCTCCCTAGATCCACTAAAAATTCCTAAATCATTTGAAAAACTCCTAAATATACTCCTAAACTTTTTTTAAACATATAATGTATATATATATGAAATAATAAAATCCAGTAAACTATTTTATAATGCCAGTTGAAAAAACTGAAACATAACCTAAAAAAGCCAAAAATAGTTAGCCTTTATCTATATTTGATGATTTTTACATGAAAATATCCATTTGTCTAGAGAAAACCCAAACAACCTTAAAAAGCCCGAACTAGTTGGCCTTTATCAATATTTGATGATTTTTATTTAAAAATATCCATTCGCGTTGAGAAATCATAAACATAATTTCAAATTTTCAAACTAATTATCCTTTAAGAATTTCAAATGATTATTCTTTTAAAATTCCGAATTTATTTGCTCTTAGCGCCACCTATTT